>JAVJIF010013788.1:0-97320 GCA_038442645.1 Agave tequilana
AGAGAGATTAATTAATTAAAACCCACCTCACTAACAGTAATCTCAATCACCTTTTTTTTTCCTCTGCATGCTACTATGGTTCCCAAGATTGAGGAGCTCCAGGTTCGTTAACTTGCCTTAAACACCTAAGATATCCAGGCCTTGAGAAAACTTGTATTACATCACTGCCAGAAAACACAGAAATCTCAAGCAATTACAGTTTTTTGAAACTTCGTGGTTGTGAAGAACTAGATCACCTTCCAAATAGTGTTGTGGATTTAGAGAATCTACAGAGTTAAGACATTTCTTTCACAGGGGTAGAAGGCATTGCTGCGGGGATAGGAAGCCTTCGTCATTTTAACAGTCTCCAAGGTTATAGCTTGCATTCCTCAGAAGAAGCAGAAGGGACAATCACAACCACAGGCAAATGGAGCACCTTGGAAGATTTGGGCCTCTGTTACTGCTTCGGCACCTAACACTGGAGAATTTGGAGATGGGATTGCATAGTTCTGAGGCAAGAGCAACTGCACTTGTGAACAAGTCTCACCTCATACAGCTTTTCTGGCGTTGTACAGTCGACTGGATATATGAAACAACCATGGTGGACATGAAAAGAACTGAGGAGGTCTTTGAGGCACTCCAGCCTCCGTCTTGTATGGAAAGTCTTGGAATCGATGTTTCCCTGGCAGCAGGTTTCCCAATGGGATGCGACCACCATGTTTTCAAACTTGAGGTGTAATGCGCGATATAAAAATTTATCATGATTAGAGCCCCCATATGATCATGATATATATATAATTACATGGAATTTACTGAATATTTGTACAATATTCTAATTTTTACTAATGAGAAAAATAATTAGATGAATAAATTTAGATTTTGTATGTAGCATGAGTAATTAATCACAAAAAAATCTAAATACAATGAACTTGAACTATCTCATGATAGACAAAATAAATGGGTATACTTCTGTTACCCCAAAAGCTCATCACTCTAATTTTGATGATTATTAACTCATATAGTTACAGTACTAATGATCTTGTGTCTATTTAAGTTTCAGATTTTTTACTAAGATCTTAGTTGGTGTTTAGCTTCAATAAAAGATTCAAAGTCAAGTTATGAAGCTAACATGTTGATTCAAGAGCTCGCACTTCAAAATTGCATCAAGCACTCAAAGAGGAGTCTAGTCATTGATCAAGTTTGGACCAAGTCAATATGGAGAAAAAGATTTTCAAGAGAAAATTTTCAAGACTTGAGTCGTTTTTGTAAGTTTTAAGATTTTGGTTTTAGGATAAAATATAAAAGATAGATTAGTTGTGAATTGCTCAAACTATTTACACATACAAAATATTTTCATGTTACATAGTTTTAGGTTTTGAAAAATATAGTTTTGATTTTGATTTTCAAAGAAAACATCATTGGTTTCATGAATAGAATTCATCAAAACAAGTTTACATGGTTTATATGTTTATTAAATGTCATCCATACACATTGTTGCTTCATATTGTCTAAAATTTATTTTGATGTTTCTAGTTCATGGTTTTAAGGTTTGTATTTATCAAAACTATTTTTGAGCTTATTGTCAAAATAAGCATATTTCATCTTCAATGTGTATTGGATCATTTTCATACACATTATACTTCAATGTGCTTAAATATCTTGTTTTATATTTGTATAAGTTTTGAAAAAATCAGGTTCCATTGAAAGTTTGGTTTTGAAAAAATACTGGTTTTGGTTTATTGCCTAAAATTCCTAACCTCAAAAATAGCTCACTTGTTTGTAATATGTGTTAATTTTTATCACACATATTTGTACTTCATAGTATTTCAATGAACTTATTTTTGTGAATTTATTGGGAATTTATGAGATTTAAAATTTATTTTAAAGTTGCTAAAATGTCTTCTGGGTTTCTGGCGGTCGATCGACCGTTGACCGACTAGGACTCAGTCGACTGATGTGCACAAGAACGTGCACAACCCACAGCGGTCGACCGACCTAGTCGACCACTGAAAGAGACTTGGTCTCTGTTTTGGCCTGGTCGACCGAGCGGTCGACCGATAGGGCAATGGCCTGGGTGCTATCGACCGGGCGGGTCGACCGGTAACCCAACGGTCTGAAATATGACCGTTGGCCAGTCGACCGACAGATCAATCTGGGCCAACGGCTAGTTTTTGATAATCCCTATAATTGGGACTTTTGTCAGATTTTCGGTAAATTTTTTAGAGTGTTTTCAAGAGCTCTTTAACAGAGTTTCTTTTCAAGTTTTAGAGTTTCACTTCTATGTCCACAAAGAGTTTTTCAAAAGTGTTATATTGAGTTTCAAAAGAGTTTTCTTGAGTTTTTTCGTCACTCAATCTATCTAGTTTTCTCACACAAGCTTGAGTTTCCATTGCTATATTCATCCTACAGGGATTCTTGTTGTGAGAGTTATTTTTGTGATCAAGAGAAGTGATCACAAGTGTTCCACCCTTTGTATTGGAGGAAGTTGTAGAGGTTGCGGCTTCGGCGAACTTGCGGGTTCGTGTTGTGAAGAGTTCTTTGTAGAGGTACGGTCTCGGCAAGCTAGTGAGCTTGCGTGTGTTGTTCTTGCGGGACAAGTGAGGGACTTGCGGGTCTAAAAGTTCTTGAGGGAGCTCGTTGTAGGTGTTGCGGCACCGAGTAATCTTGCGGAATCAATTTTAGTAGAAATCATTCACAGTGGTGAAGGCTGGAACGAAGAGCAAGTGGCTCGAATCTCGAAAAATTTTGCCGTGTTTGCGATTGCTTATCTCTCTTACTTGTATTTATATCTTGCGTGGGTATCATATTTATGCTCATCTATTTCATGCTTGATATTCTTTGTGCTTAATTGTTATACTTGCTTGGGTTGTTTAATATCTAGCATTGTCATTCATTGTGTAATCATTGTATGCTTGATATTGTGCTCACACTAGTATTCAATAAAGAGAGCCATATTGGCACCTCAACTCTTAGTCTAGAGGAATTTTAAGGAGATAGTTCAGAGCTCTTCACTGGGAATTCAGCTTCACTCTTTGGTTATACGTTGTGTGTAGTTTTAGTTTGCATATAGTTTTTAATTCCGCATTTGTTTTGCATTAGATTAGCTAGTCACCTATTCACCCTCTCTAGGTGACCTACACTTTTGTGTGTCAATACATGTTTTATACATGTATTTGTATTCATGAGGGATATGAATGAATAAGTTTCTCTCTTCCTCATTTTCAACCTTCACCATGCTTGAATATTGGTGATGGTGTGTAAATGTGAGGTATGGGGTGAATATGGTGGGTGGATAGAGGTGTATGGTAGAGATGGAGTGTGGGGCTTTTGAGAGACACTTGGCATGTATCCATGTAATTAATGGAGTTATAAAGAGAAAAAATGAGAAAATATCTCATTTCATACGCTCACTTTCTCTCTCCTCTCTTTCCCTCTCCTACTCACTCCCTCTCTCACCCCTCCCCCTACCAAGTTGCTGGCCGGCCACCTCCAGGCCGCTGGCCGGCCCAGGCCGTTGGCCATTCTCCGGCTACCCTACACCCCTCTCACTCTCTCCCCTCCCCTATATACTCTTTATCTGTCTCTTCTCTTTCTTGAATATAACCCTAAAAATCCAATTTTTATCTCAAAATTATTTAATTTTTGGGGAGATCAAGGTCTAGACTTAAAGGAGATTAGCTTTCACATGTGAATTTAGCGGGATTTCGTGTTTGGAGCATACTTGCTATTTTTTCAAAGTAATAAGTTTAATATTTAGGTTGAAATGAACTTGATCTCTTTTTCTGCTACAGGTATTAGTGACATGTTTATGTATATATGTAGGACCTGATGGAATCGACAAGACGAGCAAGAATCGGTGAATCTCTTAAACTGTAAGTAAACTTTTAAAGCCTAATCGAAACAAGTGGTAGTTGGAATCAAGAAATTGTATGAACACTTAAGATCCGATTTTTTAACAAAAATAGAAAGGAAATCATACACATAATGAACCAAAGAGATGAAGTGTTACATTATGTTGAATTAAATCAAGGGGGATTAATCTATTGTATGTATAAGTTGTATACAAATAGCAAAAATTCTGTAAGCGTGTGATTTAGCTAGTTTGTGTATGCATGTTAATGAAATGAGACACTAGCTTGAAGTCCATGGATGCATGTTAAAACATTATGAGATACTAAATGTATTATTCATGTGTGCTTGTTGTATTATGTGAGTTAATACTTGTTCATGCGGGCGATGCTCCTTGATGATGAATGTTGCATGTTAGTATGGGTAACAAGTCCTTATGCATTCATCATGTATTTATGTGAAAAGAATATTGCATGTTAGTATTGGTGACAAGTTCCTTATACATTCATTATGGACATATAAAAAGATTATTGCATGATAGTATTGGCGACAAGTTCTTTATGCATTCATCATTGATATATGAAAATATTATGTGTTGTTATAAATACAAGAATGGTAAAGACCAAACCATGCATGTAAAAAGAAATTTACATATTGTTAATCCATAATGATACTATATTTTTGGAGGAAAGGACTGGGTGGAACTGGTGGGTGCAAAAACGGGGCGAATTATGTTTTTGGATGAAAAGACCGAGTAGAACCGGTGGGTGCGAAGACGAGGTGAAATTGTGTTTTTAGAGGAAGGAACCGAGTAGAACCGATGGGTGCGAAGACGGTGCTAAGGTATTATGAAATCAAACTAAGTTAAATTGTCATATGCATGCATGTAGATTCATTCAGAAATGTATGTTATATGCATTGCGAGGGTTACTTTTCTTGTACTTAATTCTGACACTATGCATGTTTTGTAATTGCCTAGCATGTTAATGATGTTATTGTGTTGATTTAATTGTTTTACTTGTTGAGCCGTCGAGTTCACCCCATTGTTAACCCCCTTTCAGCGCTAAATAAAGGTAAAGGCCCGCCTAAGGTTAGGAAGTGGCCGGGCTAGAGAATGAAAATTTTTCTTAGAAAATAAGAACCTTCCATTGGGATGTTTTCCTTGTTTTGTTACATAAGTTTTTGAAACTCAATGTATAAGACATGTGCTTGCGTAAATATATGTATTTTGTTAAATATGGTCGGTTGTATCTTCTTATATAATTGTTATGATGTATATGATGTAGCTGTAGTACTTGTTAAGATAGTATAGACCTTGACATATAATAATTATGGTGTTCACATACACACGCGTGCGTGTTGTGAATTATGAATAAGTAGGTAAGGTCAAGCCGAAATGTTATTATCATTGCGTGGGTGATTGCTTACACAATTGAGAAATGTTAGATTGATGTTAAACCATGTAGGCTATTGATGATGTATTTGTATATGGATAAGTCATGAAGCTCAGGAGAGATGCTGCCGAAATTTAGTGTGATCAAGCGATAAGTTATTACAATCGTCCCTTTGATTAGCGGTGGATTGGTGGATTAGTTTAATTAACTCAGGTACCATTACATGAGGGTCCTAGACATCACAGACTGAGAATATTGTGAGAATCTCCCACCTGTCTGACTGCTGCCCAATCTCACTCACCTTACAATTTCTACTTTTCCAGCGATCCAAAGCATCGGACCTGAATTCATAGGCGCTAGTTGTGGTAATTGTGGTGTTGAAAAGGAAAACATTCTTCAACATTTATCGCGTTCCCCAAATTGCAGGAATTGGGTTTTTGTGATATGCCTTTTTGGTAAGAATGGTAGTGGTCAAGGAATTAGAAGCAAAAAAAAAAAAAAAAAAGCACGTGGGAGAGTTGGATGGTGAGTTGTAGGGGTGCCACCGGATACGGATTATCCGCGGATATCCGCATCCGAATCCGTCTCCAATCCGGATACGGATATCATTTTTCACATCCGTCATATTCGTATCCGTATCCGTATCCGAAAGGTAGGTGCGGATACGGATATGGTAAAAGTAATATCTTATTCGTATCCGATCTGATATCCGAATGTTGCGTGCTTCATAATGATATCGGTATGGAAAAGACTATTCTTCAATGGAATAAGGTATTAAATTTTGATATTTTGAGTTGGTAAAAAAATAATAGTGAAAAGTATTCGATTCTTACAAGAGCACCACATGATATTTTGAGTATTTCGACATCAACCATGTCATTCGAATCGGTTTAGTACCGGAGGACGTGTAATCTATTGTTATAGAAGTCAAATGACAATGAATACGATGAATGTATTGATATGTACACAATAATATCATAGTATGTATCACATTAATAATTGTAGTAGACGAGATAAAAAGTAATATAAGTATTTCTGTTTAATTTTTCTTTAACCATATCCATTTTTAACATATCCGATTAGTATCCGTATCCGATCCGCTAATATCCGATTTATATCTGATATCCGATTTTGGCGGATACGGATATCATTTTTCCACATCCGCCAATATCCGTATCCGTATCCGTATCCGAAGGTTGGGTGCGGATATGAATATGGTGTTGGAATTGAAGAATATAAAGGTGAATCTTCGAGTTGAATTATGGCAAGATCCGTTGATGGAATCAACCGGATGATGGTTGGAGTGTGTTTCTCCTTCCATTTGTGATGAACGTGGTATATTCACATGTTCAATTCCGACTTCGAATGAATGAGATATTCAAGTCCAAAGATTGCCTAATTCAAAGCCAAAACGGGACTAAAGGTAGCTTAAAGCATTTAGTCCCACATTGGCCGTGGGATGGAAGTTTGTGGTGTATATATAGAGAAAATTGAGAACAAAGGGCGTGCCCTTTGGGTACTTGGAGTTTTCGCGCGCGAAAAGGAGGGAACTATGCACGTATGTGCGCGCGCGCGCGCGCCGCCGCTGCGGCGGCGGCGGCCGGGCGGCCGGCGCCGGGCCGGAGCCGGAGCCGGGCTCGGGCTCGGGTCCGGGTCCGGGTCCGGGTCCGGGTCCGGGTTTGGGTTTGGGTTTGGGTCTGAGTGAGTTCGGGTTCCCTACCTGGCCTAGTTCTTTTTGAATTGGGTCTCAAGGTATGATCCGAACCAGATCCACTTCCAAACCAGACCGGACCCGATCCACCACAGGTTGCGAACCTGTTGGACTGCCCGCTCCGCTGTCAGGATCTGAACCGATCCGCCAAAGGGTGCGAACCAGTTGGCAGGCCAAAGGGTGCGAACCAGTTGGCAGGCCAAAGGGTGCGAACCAGTTGGCAGGCCAAAGGGTGCGAACCAGTTGGCAGACCAAAGGGTGCGAACCAGTTGGCAGACCAAAGGGTGCAGCCTTTGGTTGGGTTCAGACCTGAAGGCTCCTTTTGGAATGCTATATAAAGCATTCCAAGTTCTCATTTTAATACACACAAAATCTGAGATTTCTCTCTCTCTCTAAAAGTTCTGACTTCGGTTCTGAACTGGGCTCCAGCGAAGTGGGAATCCACGACTTCCAAAGCGACTTCCAACGAAGTGGGAATCCGCGACTTTCAAGTGAAGTGGGAATCCAAAGCGACTTCCTAAAGGAGATTCTGTCAAAATTCTTCAACCTTCCTACGTCCTCAACAGTGGGTGTTCCTCCAAAAGAGTAAGACAAATATTCATTTGAAATTTGTCGTTATACCGCTGTTTTGCTAATCCTGTGTAGGTACTGGTTGACTACGGTTCGACCGTACGGTGATTTGGTAGTGCTATCCAAATACCGTGAAGAAGTGTTGTATCTTGGAGACCAGCGTCCATTATCCCGTTAGCACCGTGTCGGGGGACGTAATTGTCTTAAGGAGATTCGCTGTAAGCGTACCTCACTTCAAATACTGTATAAGTGGACTAAGTCCTTTATACAGGGGATATACTTTACAGTATATCGAGATTGACTTAGATTCAGTCTAAGTGTTACTGTATAAGTGGATTAAGTCCTTTATACAGGGGATATACTTTACAGTATATCGAGACTGACTTGGATTCAGTCTAATTGGTGCTTAAACTAAGGAAGGAAATTGAAAGGTGGTTCTTAAATTAAGGAACGTTCTTTTGAACGGAAAACCTCCCACCTGATATTTGCCGACCTGGCCAATTAGATTGTTGATATCTCAGTGATCTTGATTAGTTGTCAGATTGATTCTTGTTAAGCAGAATACCCAACATTCTTAAGACAATTAGCGTTTCTTACTTCTGTTCTGCTTGAACTTGCAGAAGATGTCTGAGACAATCAAGATAGCTCAAGTAAGGCACAAACATGCTACAAGCATTGATGCCTACTCCACTTCCTAACCCGAAGCCGGAGAAGCCAGGAAAATTTGATGGCACAGAATTCAAGAGGGGGCAACAGACATGCTCTTCTACTTGACCACTCTTCATCTGGCCAGATTCCTGGAAGAAGATCCACCAGAGCCTGCATCTGATGCATGGACTCAATGTGACTTCCTTTGCCGAAATTATGTTCTTAATGGACTGGATGACTCTCTTTATAATGTCTATAGTCCAATCACTACGGCAAAGAAGTTATGGGCCAGTCTTGACAAGAAGTACAAGACTGAGGATGCTGGTACCAAGAAGTTCGTCGTTGGACGATTTCTGGAATACAAAATGGTGGACAGCAACTATAATCAGTCAGGTGCAAGAGTTCCAACTTATCTTGCACGAGATAGAAGCCGAAGGTATGATCCTACCTGAAACTTTTCAGGTTGCTACTATCGTGGAGAAACTCCCACCTGCGTGGAGAGATTTCAAGAACTACCTTAAGCACAAGCGAAAGGAGTTAAAGTTGGAAGATCTCATTGTGAGGCTTCGTATAGAGGAGGACAACCGCAAGTCCGAGAAAAGGACCAGCAAGAACTCCTACGAAGCAAAAGCTAATGTGATCGAAGACTCAAGGGGAAAGCGTCTACTTCCAAAGGCTTAAAGCGGAAGAAGACTTCCCAGGGGTACAAAGGCAAGGTCCAAGAAGGCAAGAACATGCGCTTCAAGGGAACTTGCTACATCTGCAACAAAGAGGGGCATAAGGCGAATGAATGTCGCAGCCGTCTCAAACAAAACAAGAATCTTGTTGATGGTCTTTTAAAGACAATGTTGCAGTGGTAGACAAAAAGTCTGTGTATTTGTACCCGAAGCTTATAAATAAAGAAAAATCTTCTGTTTATTTGCTTGAGTCTCCTAATTTGTGGCATGCTAGATTAGGCATGTAAATTACAAGTCTTTAAAGAACTTGTCTAATCTGGGATATATTCCTAAACTCAACTTGGAAGAAATTCGCAAGTGTGAGGTTTGTGTTGAGGCCAAGTTGACTAAAAATTCATTTCACTCAATAGATCGAAATACAGAACCTTTAGGGTTAATTCATAGCGATCTATGTGACTTGAAGTTTATGCCAACTAGAGGCGGTAAAAAGTATTTCATTACTTTTATCGATGACTGTACAAGATACTGTTATGTGTATCTTTTAAACAGTAAAGATGAGGCAATAAATATGTTTACAACATATAAAGCCGAAGTTGAGAATCAACTCAACAAGAAAATCAAGATTCTAAAATCCGATAGAGGCGGAGAATATGAATCAAATGATTTTAGTGAGTTATGTGCTAGTTTTGGTATAATACATCAAACTACAGCACCATACACTCCTCAGCAGAATGGAATTGCTGAACGGAAGAACAGAACTTTGAAGGAGATGGTTAATTCCATGCTCGTAAGTTCTGGAGCTCCGCAGAATTTGTGGGGGAAGCTCTATTAACTGCAAATCATATTCTAAATAGAGTACCCCACAAGAAACTTGGTCTAATACCATTCGAGTTATGGCATGGAAGGACACCTTCCTACCATTACCTCAAAATGTGGGGGTGCCTTGCAAAGGTGCTGGCACCATTACCCAAAAAGACTAAGTTGGGAGTAAAAACTATGGACTGCATATTCATAGGCTATGCCTTGAATAGCAGTGCCTACAGATTTCTGGTTCATAAATCAGAAATACCTGATATTCATGTAAACATGATTATCGAATCTCGAGATGCTGTGTTTTTTGAAGATATCTTTCCGTACAAACGGGAAGCAGATAAGACTTCTGAGAAAAGAACACACGAGATGGCGTTCAGGGACGAAAGCCCCCGAGGAACCAATTGTAAATGCGGAAATTGAATCAAGAAGAAGTCAGAGATCTAGAATCTCAAAATCTTTTGGTCCAGATTTCATAGCATACGCTATTGAGAGCGAGCCTCAAACATTTAAAGAGGCTATGTCAAACCCAGAAGCACAAATGTGGAAAGAAGCTATAAATAGCGAAATAGAATCCATACTAAGTAATCATACTTGGAATTGGTAAACTTGCCTCCTGGAAGTAAACCAATTGGGTGTAAGTGGATTTTCAAACGAAAATTAAAACCCGATGGATCTATCGATAAGTACAAGGCTAGATTAGTAGCCAGGGTTATCGACAAATAGAAGGACTTGACTACTTCGATACTTATTCACCAGTAACAAGAATAACGTCCATTCGGATGTTAATTGCAATTGCAGTATTGCACAACTTAGATATCCATCAAATGGATGTCAAGACTGCATTCTTAAATGGTGAATTAAGTGAAGAGATATATATGGAGCAACCTGAAGGATTTAAAGTCAAGGGCCAAGAACACAAGGTGTGTAAATTGGTAAAATCCTTATACGGTTTAAAGCAGGCTCCAAAACAATGGCATGAGAATTTGATAATGTCATGATCAAAGATGGATTCACTATCAATGAATGCGATAAGTGTGTTTACACGAAAACAGTTGGAGATGCATGTATCATTGTTTGTCTTTATGTAGACGACATGTTGATACTTGGGACTAATATTGAGATTATTAAGTCCACTAAAAGAATGTTATCCAGCTGTTTTGATATGAAGGATCTGGGGGTTGCTGATGTAATTTTAGGAATTAAAATTACTAGAACACCAGATGGAATCAGTCTATCTCAATCTCACTACGTGGATAAGATGATAGAAAGATTCAAGGATCATGGGATAAAAGAGAATACAAATCCTTTTCTCCCACACGTCCACCTTCATAAGAATACAGGAACTGGAATACGCCAGTTGGAGTATTCGCAGATTATCGGAAGTCTAATGTATTTAATGAATTGCACTAGACCCGATATTGCTTACGCTGTAAGCAAGTTAAGTAGATACACTAGTAATCCTAGTGATCTACATTGGACCGCTCTACTACGAGTATTGGGTTACGTATCACATACCAAGGAATATGCCTTGAGATATGGAAAGTATCCTCCTGTACTGGAAGGATACAGTGATGCTAATTGGATTGCAGATTCTGAGGAATCAAAATCAACTAGCGGATACGTATTTACTCTAGCAGGAGCAGCGGTATCATGGAAATCTTCTAAGCAAACATGTATTGCCCGTTCCACTATGGAATCGGAATTCATAGCCTTAGATAAGGCTGGAGAAGAAGCAGAATGGCTTCGACAATTCTTAAAAGATATACCGTTATGGCAAAAGCCAGTGCCCGCTATATGTATACACTGCGACAATCAAGCAGCTATATCTAGGGCACAAATATGATATACAACGGTAAGTCTAGACATATTCGTCGTAGACATAATACCGTGAAGCAGTTGCTCTCAAATGGAATTATCTCTATTGACTTTGTATCGTCAAAGGATAATTTAGCGGATCCGCTTACTAAAGGTTTAAGTGGAGAGCGTATAAACTGCGCATCGAGGGGAATGGGTCTAAAAGCCTAACCGTACCGAGTCAGCTTAATGGAAACCTCACTTAGCGACTGGAGATCCCACGGACTAAGTTCAAGAGGAAAAACTAGTTATGATTGACTCAGCAAGTAAACACTTGGGAGCTTGACTCCAATCCATTCCTATGGTGCACATAAGTGCTTGTCTACAAGTGGGTTAAGGATAAGCTTAACGCTTTTAATGATGCCTATATCTTGTTTCTAAACAAGTGGAGTAGAGTAGACTACTCTTAATAGGTCCATCACCTATGTGAGTATAGAGTTGGGTCGGCTCTTTGGGAATCTCTATGGAGGCTGTTATTCCCTAAAGATACTCTCTGAAACCAAGAATGTCCAGGGCCAAAACGGACACAACAGAGAACCAAAGTTGATTTGGAAAGTCACTGTGTGAAGCTTGTTGACTTGGCTTACACTAACGGCTAACAGTTCAAGACCTAGTTCACTGATTAGCCAGTAAGTCCGATAAAGCTTTCGCTATGGAAGGTTCAAGACCTAGTTCACCTATCCTTATGCAGTTTCTTTTCTTAAGTACCTTTCACAATAGAGTCAGTCTCTTTGTGTGTCATTCCTTGAATCTCTCATTCATTGTGGGGGATTGTTGGAATTGAAGAATATAAAGGTGAATCTTCGAGTTGAATTATGGCAAGATCCGTTGATGGAATCAACCGGATGATGGTTGGAGTGTGTTCTCCTTCCATTTGTGATGAACGTGGTATATTCACATGTTCAATTCCGACTTCGAATGAATGAGATATTCAAGTCCAAAGATTGCCTAATTCAAAGCCAAAACGGGACTAAAGGTAGCTTAAAGCATTTAGTCCCACATTGGCCGTGGGATGGAAGTTTGTGGTGTATATATAGAGAAAATTGAGACAACAAGGGTGTGCCCTTTGGGTACTTGGAGTTTTCGCGCGCGAAAAGGAGGGAACTATGCACGTATGTGCGCGCGCGCGCGCGCCGCCGCTGGCGGCGGCGGCGGCGGCGGCCGGGCGGCCGGGCGGCCGGCGCCGGAGCCGGAGCCGGAGCCGGGCTCGGGCTCGGGCTCGGGTCCGGGTCCGGGTTTGGGTTTGGGTTTGGGTCTGAGTGAGTTCGGGTTCCCTACCTGGCCTGGTTCTTTTTGAATTGGGTCTCAAGGTATGATCCGAACCAGATCCACTTCCAAACCAGACCGGACCCGATCCACCAACAGGTTGCGAACCTGTTGGACTGCCCGCCCGCTGTCAGGATCTGAACCGATCCGCCAAAGGGTGCGAACCAGTTGGAACCTGTTGGACTGCCCGCTCCGCTGTCAGGATCTGAACCGATCCGCCAAAGGGTGCGAACCAGTTGGCAGGCCAAGGGTGCGAACCAGTTGGCAGGCCAAAGGGTGCGAACCAGTTGGCAGGCCAAAGGGTGCGAACCAGTTGGCAGGCCAAAGGGTGCGAACCAGTTGGCAGACCAAAGGGTGCGAACCAGTTGGCAGACCAAAGGGTGCAGCCTTTGGTTGGGTTCAGACCTGAAGGCTCCTTTTGGAATGCTATATAAAGCATTCCAAGTTCTCATTTTAATACACACAAAATCTGAGATTTCTCTCTCTCTCTAAAAGTTCTGACTTCGTTCTGAACTGGGCTCCAGCGAAGTGGGAATCCACGACTTCCAAAGCGACTTCCAACGAAGTGGGAATCCGCGACTTCCAAGTGAAGTGGGAATCCAAAGCGACTTCCTAAAGGAGATTCTGTCAAAATTCTTCAACCTTCCTACGTCCTCAACAGTGGGTGTTCCTCCAAAAGAGTAAGACAAATATTCATTTGAAATTTGTCGTTATACCGCTGTTTTGCTAATCCTGTGTAGGTACTGGTTGACTACGGTTCGACCGTACGGTGATTTGGTAGTGCTATCCAAATACCGTGAAGAAGTGTTGTATCTTGGGAGACCAGCGTCCATTATCCCGTTAGCACCGTGCGGGGGACGTAATTGTCTTAAGGAGATTCGCTGTAAGCGTACCTCACTTCAAATACTGTATAAGTGGACTAAGTCCTTTATACAGGGGATATACTTTACAGTATATCGAGATTGACTTAGATTCAGTCTAAGTGTTACTGTATAAGTGGATTAAGTCCTTTATACAGGGGATATACTTTACAGTATATCGAGACTGACTTGGATTCAGTCTAATTGGTGCTTAAACTAAGGAAGGAAATTGAAAGGTGGTTCTTAAATTAAGGAACGTTCTTTTGAACGGAAAACCTCCCACCTGATATTTGCCGACCTGGCCAATTAGATTGTTGATATCTCAGTGATCTTGATTAGTTGTCAGATTGATTCTAGGTATTCTGCTTAACATATGGTAGAGGTAATATCCGATCCGTATCCGATCCGATGGCACCCCTAGTGAGTTGGGGTATTTTGAGATTAAAATAATAGCACGCTTTGGTTATAGGTGAAAGTGAGGAAGTGAAGAAGTGAGGATGTGGTAATAGTTCCCTTTGGAACTTGGGAATTGGTTATTAAGTTTTTCGGTGTTTGGATGTTGTTGGGAAGTGTGGTTTGGAAAATGTTATGTCTTTTTCGGTGTTTGGATGGTAATGTGAAAGTGAAAGTAGAAAAGTTGACTACAAAGTTGACCGCAAAATAATATTAAATTAAAAATTAGTTAAGAAAATAAAAATTAGACTTTAATTAGAATACAATTGAGATTTATATGAGCAAAAAATTAACTGTTTTGTGCTACAACTTATTACAAATAAGATTTATATGACCACAAAATTAACTGCAGCACTCTGGAAGTGAGGAAAACGTTGTGTAAAGGAGAAAAGAGAGAAAGAAAAGAACTTTTTTCATTTTCCTTTTCCGGTGTTTGGATGAACAGCTGAAATGAGAAAAGACACTTCCCACTTCCTCACTTCCACCTAATTCCTTGAATCCAAACAGCCCCAAAGGGGAGGGGAAGTAATTAAACGTTACTCGTGACGTTAAGATGTTTTGAAGTAAAATGAGAAACAGATAGTTAAAAGAAATGTAGTGAAATTTCAGAAGTTGAGGGGGGTATTATAATAAAACGTGAAAATTGAAAGGGTATTAAGAAACTAAACCTTCGTTTTTTTATGGATTAGTTCAAAGTGAGCAAGAAAGCATGAAAGTGACGGCAAACGAGACACAATAAATTCGATGTTGATTAGAATTTGTTTGGCCTATTTTGGACTGAGTTGCTTGATGAATTTGATGGCCAGAGAAAAGAATAAGAAAGAGGTGGATTTGAGATGATTGAATAGGCTTTGCATTTTGGATTTTATCATTTTAGGTATCCACTTTACCAAGACAATTAATATTTGAGACAAAGAGCAACATAATTAAGGAAAATAAAACTAAGGATGACATGTGAGGATATGTATGCTATAACTATAAAAAAAAAAAAAAATTCAAATTAATAAGGTTCATTATTTAATATTATGTCACAAAGTAACAAAATAATGTTATTGGTCCTACTGAGTTACAAATTATGATGATATCAATGTGTAAGCTAGGGGTGGCAATTGGGTTGAGTCGGGTCGACCCGACCCGATTACTGCTCGACCCGTATAATAATCGGGTCAGGTCCACTCGACCCGATTATTATACGGATCAAAAATTTTGACCCACACCCGACCCGGACTTAGTCGGGTCGACCCAACCCGACCCGTTTGACCCGATTATTAAACCTTAAATACAATTTTTTACACTATATTACCAAATTGTTGGGTAGTACAGTTGATCATCACATTAAATTCACATGCTAGAGGTTACGATTTCGAAGCTGGGCTCACACATATTTTTTGATAATTTAATTTAGGCGAAGGGGAGGAGGCGTGGGCGGCGGAGGAGATTGAGGCAAAGAGGCTGAGGAGAAGAGAGAATAATCGGGTCAAGCGGGTTTGGCGGGTTCGGGTTGACCCGACTAATTTATTAATCGGGTCAGATGGGTTGACCCGATTACGACTCAAACCCGATTAGCGTAAACCCAGACCCGTAACTCCTGGTCGGGTCTGACGGGTCGCGACTCGTCTGCCACCCTAGTGTAAGCCACTAGGCTAGTGGTATTCTAACTTGTTAGGATTTCCAAATTGGCACTGACTCACGAAATTAAGGTTAGAATACATATTCTATACGCTTAATACAGCATAAAATAATACTTTTATATAGACTTTATATTTTTTTTCATCATATTTAAGTAGTTGATTGTCCACATTTTAAATCACAACTGTGTATTATCTTATAAATAATTATAATGCCTTGAGTGAAATTGAGAATATGTACAATGTGAAAGAGGCGTAGTGATGATGGGCCACAGTTAAAATTAATCACAATTATTTATTTTTTATATCAGACAGAAAACAATTCCAGAAATAACAATAACACTTTTATTTTTTTTAGCTACGTGAAAATAACACTTATATAAAATCAAGTAGACACATGATAGACTTCAGTAATTGTTAGATTAATGTCCTCCGTGTGAACACACGGTAAGCCATTTGACTTGCTCTCCCATGAGCATTAATTCGAATCTCATGGAGTGTGATATATGTGAATAGTGTGTGTTTTTTTAGACTGGTGGTTAACCGCGAGCTTCTTCTTAAAAAAATAGTAATTGTTAGATTAATTAAGATTGAGCTAACAAAGTGAAGATTCTATAGCGGTAATCGTAAGCTATTCGATCATTTGAGTTAACAGAGTGACCGGTAGCGTGGTCACGGGAACAGATATTGCCACCCTAAATGACAGAAGCCCCTATGGATTAAGATACCCCCAAAATTGATAAAGGGACCCAAAAATTTTTTAAAATGGTCAAAATGCCCTTTCCTTCTGCTTCTCCCCCATTGATGAACCCTCCTCCCCCCCCGATACCCCCCGTCCCCCTCCTCCGGCAAACCCCCCTGTGCCCTCTGCCCTCCCCCCACTCTTCCTCCCCCCCCCCCCCCCCCCCCCTTCTTCCTCCCCCTCCCTCTCCTAGGCCTCCTCCTCCCCCTCCTTGACCTCCTCCCCCACCTTCCCGCCCCCACCCACTCTGCACCCCGATCTGGCCTAACAGGCCAGGGGGAGCAGATCTGGTCGAACAGGCGGGGGAGGGGGGGCGAAGGTCGGGGATGGGGGAGAGGCGGGGGCGTGGGTGGGGGGGGGAGTTGGGGAGGAGGAGGGGGGGCGGCGGAGGCCGGGGTGGGTTGAGTGGCGGGGAGGAGTGGGGGAGAGTTGGGAGGTGGAGGAGACAGCCTGGGGGGGAGGCGGAGGGGGTGGCTGAGGATAGGGGAGGAAAAGGAGGCCTGGGGTGGTAGCCGACGAGGGAGGGGCGGAGGCTGGGGGTCGCTGGCAAGGGAGGGAGAGGATGGTGGGGAGGAGGGAGAGGGGAGGAACGAGGAGGGATTATTTTAGACTTTTCACTAAGGGCGTGTTTGGTTGCAAGGAAGTGAGCGGAAGTAAGGAAATAGGGAAGTATAATTGCTCACTTCCCTATCTATCCAAACACCAGAAAAGGAAAAAAAGAAAATCCCTTTTCCTTTTCTCTTATCTCTTTTACACAACAATTTCCTCACTTCTAGAGTGCTACAGTTAATTTTGTGGTCATGTAAATCTCATTTTAATAAGTTGTAGCACAAAACAGTTAATTTTTTGATCATGTAAATCTCACTTGCATTCTAATTACAGTCCATTTTTTATTTTTCTTAATTAATTTTATTTTAATAATATTTTGCGGTCAACTTTGTGGTCAACTTTTCACTTCCACTTTCATATTACCATCCAAACACTAGAAAAGACAAAACATTTTTCAAACCACACTTCTCAACAACATTCAAACAACGGAAAACTTACTAACTAATTCTCAAGTTCCAAAGAGAACTATTATCACTTCCTCACTTCTTCACTTCTTTACTTTCACCCTTAACCAAACAGGCTCTTAGACTAAAATTATTCAAAAATAATAATAATAATATGATACACTTGTAAATAGTTTAGGGGCCTCTATCAGTTTTTGGGTGTGGCAATATCCGTTCCCCGTGGTGGTCACTCACCCACCCAAGAATCTCGTAAAAATCGTCACTGCAGCCTCGTGGCCTCACAAATTCCAAGCTGTCACCGTTCTGCCCCTCACCCGCCATTTAATTTACCTTTGGCTCGCCTCTCTTGACCCATGGCCCCAAACACCAACACCATGCGTGCTGTCCAGTACAGCGGCTACGGCGGCGGGGCTGATGCCCTCAAGGTACTGTAAATTTCTCTTCACATTATGCCCCTACACTATTTATTTATTTATTTTGTTGGAATTGTTAGGTCTCAACTCTGTCGAGCCTTGTTGTTTCAATTTACTCTGTAGGTTTTCAAGCAGTCTGTGATGGGTAGTTCGATTCACTTAATTTCTTTTCCCAACATGCAAATTGTTAGCAATGTTATATAGGATGCCGGGGTTGAGTAAATTACATAGTTTTTTTTCCTTGGTGAAATGAATCAATTTGTTGGTTGAAATTTATAGAATTTCTGACCCCAGTTTTGAAGTTCTTTTTCTTACACATGAAAGCAAAAGATAGAAGTGATATAAGGAGGTGGGCAAGAGAATTTGTAATACCTCGATCGAGAGGAAGTTAAATTTAAAGCAAAAACATAAATTGTAATTTCACAGCTTGCAGTCGATATTTTATAATTTTCCCATCAAATGAAATGCTTCCTTCTTCAATTTATAGTTGTTTTGATACATGCCTCCTGACTGAATTGAAAACCATACTGTGAAGTGTGAACTTTAGGCCCTCAATTGAATTGAACAGATATGCCCTAGTTATGGCTGCGAAAATAAATAGATATTTGCGGGAAGATCTCGTACAAATAAGCATATCAAACAACATAAGAAATTGGCATAAGGGTTACTTTTAATTGATCGAGTAGTGGCGTGACAAAAGAAGATTTAAGGTTTCATCTAATTTTCGCTAGACCATTTTCTATCTATATCCTTGCGGATGCATTGATGAAGAGAGACTCTGATTATTGTGCTATTACAGAATAAAAATGGCAGCACGCATCATGTCATCTTATGTCTTATGTTCAAGTACAAATTTTCAACTGATTTCTTTCTAAATGGAGTGATGCTAATATCTTACAAGTAGGCGTACGAGGTGAAGTAACAGGGTAATGGATCAATTAAGTGATATAGACTAAAGCTTGGCTTGTAGCTAGGGGGTTTTCAATAAAGTTTGCTAGCTAAATTGTTTATGGTGGAGGTCTACATTTCACAGATGGTGATAGAGTGATGTCTTCAATGGGATATGGATGTGAAGAATGTCTCTACATGTTGTCATCTCAATAAGGAAATTTATATATTTTACCGTCAGGATTAGTGGTTTACTCTCAACCCGAGTTTTAATTGCAGAGTCAAGGTGGCTTTATACGGACTTAAGAGATAAAAAAGAAGGAGAAGAACACTTATTTGTGCAATGACATGATACCACTAGTTATAGTTCTTGGTTGTATATATGTACACATATTGGTCACATGTTTACACTAATTTAGGAGAAACAATAGGAAACATTGACTACGAGAGAGAATGAGAAACACATGGCGCATGAGTTCCATGAGTCCTATGTGTTTCTATAATCATGGAGAGATTTTAGGATCTGGTTGATTTCATGAGGGATTTTTTTTCACATGGATCACATGTTTCACATGAGTCACGTGTTGTCATTGATATCTCTAACACCCCCCGCAAGCGAAGCGGGTTCGAAAGAACCAGGAGCTTGTTCTTCAGCATAGAAAACCTTAATGAGCTCAAAGGCTTAGTAAGGATGTCTGCTAGTTGGTCTTTAGTACTGACAAACCGAACATCCATGACTCTATTGACAATATAGTCCCGCACAAATGAATGCCGTTCTCAACATGTTTGGAGTGTGAGTGACGAATAGGATTGATCGAGAGATATGTTGCACCGAGGTTGTCACGGAGAACTATTGGGGGAGATTCCAGAACTCCAAGCTCACGAAGTAATGACTGCAACCAAATGACCTCTGCAGCAGCATTAGCCACACCCCTATACTCTGCCTCAGTGCTAGATCGTGCCACAATGCACTGCTTCTTCGAGCTCCAAAAAATGAGATTTGTACCAAGAAAGACACAATAACCACTGATGGATTTTTGATCATCGATCGACCCTGCCCAATCTGCATCGGTGTAAGCAGTAAGCTGTACAGAAGAATGACGAGAGAGAAGAATGCCATGTTGAATGATAGATTTGAGGTAACGGAGGATCCGTTTTACAGCGCTCCAATGCTCATCGGTTGGAGCTTGCATGAACTAAGCGACCTTGGTCACCGAGAAGGCAATATCGGGTCTGGTAAAGTTTAGGTATTGTAGAGCCCCAACAGTACTTCGATAGACAAAGGAGTCAGAGAGAGGCTTGCCAACAACCTTGGAGAGCTTACAGGAAGTAGCCATAGGCGAGCTAACAGGCTTGACACCATCCATCTTGAGTCGGAGAAGTAAGTCATCGGTGTACTTCTGTTGAGAGAGAAAGAGACCTGAGGGTGTACGGTGACACTCCACGCCCAAGAAATAGTGCAGTGGGCCGAGGTCTTTTAATGAGAACTCCCGACCTAGTTCTTAAATAAGACGAGTGACAACCCGTGAGTCATTGCCCGTGATGATGATGTCGTCCACATAGATAAAAATCAGAAGATCTGTCCCGACCCGTCAGAGGAAGAGACGTGTCGGACTTGGAGCCCACAAAGCCCATTGTGACTAGATAACTTCTGAGGCGAGAAAACCAGGCCCGTAGATCCTATTTGAGGCAATAGATACTGCAGTAAAGCTTGCATACATGATTGGGACGAGCGGGATTGATGAACCCCGAAGGTTGTTCCATGTAGACCGTCTCAGTAAGAAAACACTGAAAAAATGCATTATTCACATTCAACTATCGAATAGACCAGTCCTTGGAGACGACCAGACTGCACACGGTACGGACAGTGGTCGGTTTGATGACCGAACTGATGTCTCACCATAGTCTAATCCTGGTTGTTGATGAAAACTCTTGGCCACTAGGCGGGCCTTATACCTGTCAACAGAACTATCAGGCTTATGTTTTTAACTTGAAACCCATTTGTAGCTAACTAGATTCTTGGTAGGGTGGTATGGCACAAGAGACCAGGTTTTATTTTTAAGTAAGGAATTCATCTTAGTGTCTATTGCCTGGCGCCACTTGGGATCTTTAGAAGCTTGCATGAAACATGTGGGTTCAACAGGAGTGGTGGCCAAGTCGGCCATGAGACAAGTAGGTATGGGATACCGGGTGGCTAGCCAGACCTTTGTGTTTTGGTGTTGTCCTGTGTTCTGGTGACCATATGGTGGGTCCTGATAGGAGGGGTACTGGAGAGCCTGAGGATGAGGACGATGAGAAGGACTCATCGGCGAATGCTGGTGGAGGTGGTGGAGTATGTAATGGAGGTGGTGGTTGACGAGGAGAAGAGTCAATGGTGGGGTCCGCATGAGAAGAGGGACTGAAACAATGGAAGGCAACAGAGACGTGGAGATGGGGATTGGTGGTGAAGGCGTGGGAGTAAGTGGAGAGAGCGGACAGAGGAGACTGGAAAGGAAAGAAGATTCGTCGGATACATCTCGGGAGATGTAAATACGACCGAGGGGACATGCAAACATTGATAACTTTTATGCGAAGCCGAGTAACCTAAGAAGACACATTGACTGGACTGAAAACTAAACTTATGAGTTTGGTATGAACACAGATGAGGGTAGAAAGCACAACCAAAAATTTTTTAGGAAAGATAATCAGGTGCTTTATGAAATAATTTCTGGTAGGGAGATAAATTATAGAGGATGGGGGTGGGTATTCTATTGATGAGAAATGAGGCAGTTTGAAAAGCATAAGGCCAGTAATGGAATAGAACATTTGACCGGGTCAGAAGAGTGAGGCTGGTCTCGACAAGGTGGCGGTGCTTTCTTTCTACGATGCTATTTTGGACACTAGTGTGTGGACATGATAAGCGATGAGCAATACCATGAGATTACAAGTAAGGTTTAAATTTGATAAACTCGCCACCACCATCAGTTTGGAGTGCTTTAATGGAACACCCAAGAATTTTTTCACATGAATTTTGAACTCAAGAAAAATAGAGAAAGCATCACTTTTATTAATTAAAAGATAAAGTCAAACACACTTACTGTAGTGATCTACAAAGTTAATAAAATAGTGATACTACTTACAGCGGACACAGGGAGACAGACCTCATAGATTGGAGTGAATGAGCTCTAAAGAAGCATTAGCAATCATGAAAGATGGCGAAAAGGGAGAGTGACTTTTCCTTGTTGACAAGGGATGCAGAGGGGGTACCAGTACGATCAGTAAAGAAAGGAAGCTAATGCTGAGATAAAACACTGGAGACAACTATGGTGGAGGGGTGACCTAAGCGCTCATGCCAGACAGAGGAAGGTGCACACTCACCGAGAAGAACATGGGGAGAGGCTGTGAAGTTATGATTCCCCAGGTAGAAGACATGCATGCCATCCTTAAGTTGTCCCCGCAGTAGAGTTTTTCGAGTGAAGAGACCCTTGACAAAACAAGATTCAGGGTAGAATTTAAGAACTTTATTATCAGTAGTAAATTAACTAACAGACAATTTTTTTGGGTGATATCAGGACATGTAAAAGGTTTTTCACGACAAAAAAGAAATAAGAGAACATAATAAAGAAGCACCAGTAGATCGGATAGGCAAACCTGTCCCGTTACCCATGCGAACTCTGTCGGGTCCTTGATATTCTGAGTGAACCGTTAGATTCGCCATGTCAGTCGTTAGGTGATGAGTGCCTCCGGAGTCAACATACCAGTTGGGATCGACTGGACTATTCCTATAAGAGTGGAGAAGAGCAGTTGGGCTAGCCGAATAATCATAACGATTGTAGCATTGGTTAGTATAATGGCCAAAATGATTGCAAATCTGGCATTGAGGTTGGCCACCGGCGGACTGATGTGGTAGTGGGAAGGAACGTCCACGACCACGACCGCGCTCCCTGCCTCGACCACGTCCACGGCCACAGAAAGAAGATAGAGCTAAATGGTACCTTAGAGTGCGGGAAGCAGTATGAACCGCAGGAGAAGGGGAGATGAGAGTTGTGGAGTCTGGTGAAATGATAGCACGCCCACGATAAATCTCTTAGCTAAGCATGAGGCGATGATGTTCTTCTGACAGTACAGGGTCGACTCGTGTGTTGACGGAGGTGGAGACAGATCACTGAGCAAGGTGAAAACGAGGTCGGAGTCGGCAACTGAATTAGCCACTGTTGTCAGGTTGTCCACAATGGACTTGACAGACTGGATGTACTCTGACATAGAAGAGGTGTCCATTTTGATGGTGTGTAGTTGGTATTTGAATTGATGCAGTTTAGCTCTGGAGGGTGACGCAAAGATTCGCTCCAGAGAGCACCACACATCACGAGATGTGGTGAGGCCGACGACATGAGCAAGAATAGCCTCAGTGAGCGAGGAAATAAGCCAGCATAAGAGCATCTGATCAAGCTTGATCCAACGAGTGTATTCCGAATTGATAGTGGGCTGAGCATCCTTCTCGATAGAAGGAAGAAACCAGACTGGACAAGGAGAGGTTCTGTCGACGAGGTCTTCGAGATCGTGGAGTTTGAGAAGAGGAAGGAACAGTAACGCCACAGTGATAGTTTCCCTTGTCGAGTTTGACATTTAGAAAGTGAGTGATGTTGGGATTGAGAGTAACCATGGATGCAGGTGTTTTGATGGAGATGAGGGAAGATAAAAAAGAAATACTCGACATGGTACAGGAGTTGCTTTGATACCAAGATAAAGAAGAAGGAGAAGAACACTTATTTGTGTAATGACAAGATACCACTAACTATGGTTCTTGGTTGTATATATAAACATATTAGTCACATGTTTACACTGATTTAGGAGAAACAATAGGAAACATTGACTGAGAGAGAGAATGAGAAACACATGGTGCATGGGTCCTATGTGTTCTTATAATCATGGAGAGATTTTAGGATCTGATTGATTTCACGAGGAGTTTCTTTCACATGGATCACATGTTTCACATAAGTCACGTGTTGTCATTGATGTCTTTAACATTAAGTAGGCACTAAGAACATGTCGCTGAAATATAAAATATATCAGGGAACCCCTTTTGTAGTTATTCTATGTTAACTGGAGTCAAGTTTATTTGTTAACATGCTGGAAAAGGTGTTGCTGTGGTATATATGCTTATGTTTGGAGCTGATGTCACTAGAGATGATGCAAATGAGGTTTCAGAGCATTTGGATCAGTTGTTTATTTGGTTCGAGATGGAGGAAATTGAGAAATGCTTTCCAACATTGACATAGCCAAATTTGATAAAAGATATTTTATTTGACAGAGAAATTATAGTACAAATTTGTTGGCGAAGTATGGTTTGACCAAGTGTATTCTTGACTTCAGTTAGAGGAATTTTAAACTGGAGAGCAAGGGGAACCATTGGAGATACCAAAAATTGTTGGTAGCTTGATTTATCTCACGATTAATTGACCGGTTAATACATATGTGGTGAGATTAGTTTGCCCTTTTATATAAAGCCCAATATGACCAAATATTGATGTAGTTAAGGATACTTTTTGTATGTTGATAAACTGCACAGATTTTGTATTCTATGTATCTGTATCAAGGTGCAAAAGCTGGCTTGAAAGGTTTCGGATGTGAAATGGGACACATTATTAAAGCAGACTCCAATTTGGGCCATTTCCTATTATCGCCCAACCCTAGCTCTTTTGTTGTTTCCTGATGCAGTTGGAGCAGCCAAATCACTGTCTTTGGCACAACTGAAGTATAATGTTAGAGAGGATAGTGATCATGAAAGCCCTTCCTCTTGTCTTTACTTCCGTGTATGAACGAGACAGTAACATCTGAAAAGTATGGTAAAAAAAAAAACGAATAATAAAACATGAATGAAGAGAGAATACATGAAAAACAAAACAGAATAATATCACAAACACCAAATTTACATTGAAAACCATAACTTAAATCCACCAACCCAATCATTGAAGAGTTGGCTGTTCTTCTTAACTCCCTTACCCATAGATTTGTGGTTAAACCAAAAGAAAAAGAGAATACAATGTGACCTCTAAAGCAAATCCATCAACTAAAAAGCCACTTTCTGATCACTCTAAAACACATCACTCTTCTACAGTCGGGGCGGAGCCGGTGGGCACGTTCCTCCTCGGCCCCGCCCAAGAAGTGCTGTTAGCGCTTAATTTGTGCCCCCCCCCCCCCCCCCCCCCCCCCCCCCGTCCCCCATTTTGTTTTAAATATCGGATATCAACGATATATTGGTTGACAAAATTATATATCAGATACCGGATACCAGGTGATATATCGCGATATAGTACTAAATACCGGACATCAAATTGGACATCATACTGAATGAAAAATATGCATGTGATTGTCTACATAAATAATATGAAACTACTTAAAACAAATCTAGGGCCATAGACTCATAGGGGATACTTACCTTTTGTAGAAACTCCTCAAATGCGTTTTTGAAAGCTTCTCAAATGCGTCATGTGACGATATATCGGATATTTTCATCTCATATATTGGATCATATATCGGCCACGTGATAATATATTGGCCCTTATTAGTTCAAAACGATATCTGATAAAATTTTGCACTTATCATATCATTTTGGATAAAATACTAGTATCTCTGTCGATATATTGGTATCTCGGCCGATATTTAAAACAGTGCCCGTCTCCCTCAGTCCTCGCTACCGTGCGCCCGCAGTGACGAGAAACAAAGGTGGAGGACGATGGGATCTGGCGCATGGAGGCCGTCGTTGGGAGCGATCTCTGAAGACAGAAAGGCGGCGAAGATTAATAGCGTTCAGATCAGCGTGAGACAGGTGGCAAAGACACCGGTGAGGCTGAAGCAAACGCCGCCGCCGTCAGGACTGAAGGTCGGTCGAAAAGAGAAGATGTGTGCTCTTCCTTGTCTCCTCCATTGATCTCTATCCTCAACAAACTCTCTAGTGGGCATCGTCAACTTATAGCTATTGAAAAGACCGGGAAGCTCATCACACGATTCATATATTTGGCGTGATAGGTGGAACTGGGAGGGTAAATTCGTCAATAACAAGTATGTGAGCTGTGTGACACATACGTGACCAGTTGTTATGTAGTGGTGCTTTGTAGTGAGTCTCGTGTCGTTCCTGCCGCCCGAGGGCCTGAGCAAGATCACATGTTTCTCACCAAACTGCAAACAACAATTGAAAGGGAAAAAATGTCCTTTACTAACACATGTACATATATAACTTTGTATTCTCATGACTCATGAGTCGTGACACTGCACATAGTTTCATTATTTACAGACCTGCTACTTGTTTGTTTATCGTAAGTGCTTTCACCATCTAATATTAAAACAAACTAGTCAAAGAGATGCGCACCTAGCGGCGGAGCCAAGGGGGCATGTTTCTCTAACTTTGAAATGTTTAAGACTTTCCTACAGACTTAATTTACATTCCTTTTTATTAATACTAGATTTACTTTCCTTTTAATTTGGGTAATCTCTAATTTGATACGGAGATTTATCTCATACTTTTATTTTAATATTTATTTAGGACAAGTTTGTCTAATGTTTTGTTTTTTTTCTTTTTTTCTTTATTTTTTCACTACATACTTTTTTATTTACTGCTTTTGTGATAGATTTAAAGTTTAATTTACACACAAAATTAAGAAAGATGATTACATGCCATTCATTTAGGGAATTTATTAGAGTATTCATGTGCCTGTGTTGGTTTCATGTCCTAGATCAAAACTATGTTGTTTTGTTTTTTGATTATAAACGCTTGCATTTTCTTTGAAAGGGTGATTAAGGCATAAGAGTGTGATTTTTATTTTGACGAGAAATGAATTTAACCGACCTGATGTACGTCAATTTTTTGAGATGCAATAGAATTAAAAAAAAATAGGGAAGGGCCTACTCTCCGAGACCCATCCAAGGTTTTTCAGCACCTAGTGGGGCACGCCAGCACCACTTTCTGCGCTGAAATCGTCGAATCTGCACCAACCCATTATTTTGTGCCTCCTGTCTTTGAAATCTCGTCTCCGCCACTGTATACAGTGATAAAAATCAAGGTGAGAATTATGTGGAAATGTTACCAATATATGTACCATCCTTGGTTTACAAGACAATGAAAGCCCTAGCTCGCTCTCTCTCTCTCTCTCTCTCTCTCTCTCTCTCTCTCTCTCTCTCTCTCTCTCTCTCTCTCTCTCTCTCTCGTTTTTTATTCTCTCTATTTTTTTTTCTTTTTTCAAGAGTCTCTTTAGAAACACCAAAAGAAGAGAATCACTGAATTCTTTTCCTTGTAGTTCAGGCTGTTGACATTTTTTGTGTAGAAAGTGTTATTAAAATGTTCAAAATTCATACTATGTGCATATTACACTCTCTAAACAAGTGAAGTTGTAGAGTTCCATTGTTGGGGTGTCTCGTATCCGTTTTAGCATCCAGGTGGGCTTTGTGCTCAATTGACCTCTGGGCCGAAATCACTTAGTGGCGTGGGTTACCACTAAGTTATGTGTAGTTTCTAGGAGTTCTTTATAGCATTATATATAATCTCTCATAGATTAGATAAGAGGTTACTTTGGAGAGAATCAATGAGATGAGAGGGAGAGGGTGATATGAGAGAGAAACTTGGTTCTCTTTGTACTCTTATAATTGTTTCTTTTCATAGTCGATTTTACATTGATGCTTGGTGGATGTAGGTCAAGATTGGACGGCTGAACCATGTAAATATTGTCTTTTTCTTGTATTTATTATTTTCTATTTTGTGTGTTTGAGGTTATCATCTCAAGACGTGTTAAGATCATTGGTGGGGAACTCAATCCCTAGCATTCCCAAATTGCTGACATCATAGGTAATGGATATAAATCATGGGCGTGAATAAAATAGGGTTGCCAAGAATTTTTTTTTCCAGCTTCATAGATGAACAGTTCACTACTGGAGCTGCCTTCTCTCAGAAATCAAATTGTTGTGCTGTCTTTTGGGGTAAATGATGTGGACACTGTCACGCGATAAATTCTAAAAATATTCACAAAAGTAGTAGCAAGGACATGGCAAGGACTGTCATGATTGCGTGTTTGACAAAACATGGCTCCAAAATAGAAGTTTTGGGACTAGTCTCACATAGTTTATTTGAAAATACTGTGTAAAATTATTTGTATTTTATTTTTACCATCAGATAAAATAGTGCTCTGTCTTAAACTGATTTTTAGCTATGTGCTATAACATCATTACTGCTCCGCATCTGTTTTGATATTTTTCTAGAATAATGTCCCATTTTTTTTTATCAGTTTCACATAGCAACTAATTCCAGAATTCTTCTGGATTTCCATTTAACTTCAGCATGTTGAGGTTCCAGTTCCAACTGCAAACAAGGATGAGATCTTGATAAAGTTGGAAGCAGCAAGTATAAACCCATTTGATTGGAAGGTTCAGAAAGGGATGCTACGACCAGTTATGCCACCAAAGTTCCCGTTCATACCAGGTATTCTTCTTTATAGGGCGTGTTTGGTTGCAAGGAAGTGGGCGGAAGTAAGGAAATAGGAAAGCACAATTGCTCACTTTCTCACTTTTCTATCTATCCAAACAGCAAAAAAGGAAATAAGAAACCCCTTTTCCTTCTCTCTTTTACACAACTATTTCCCTGCTTCCACGGTACTACAGTTAATTTTTTAGTCATGTAAATCTCATTTGTAATAAGTTGTAGCACAAAACAGTTAATTTTTTAATCATGTAAATCTCACTTGCGTTCTAATTACAGTGTACTTTTTATTTTTCTTAATTAAATTTTATTTTAATATTATTTTGCGGTCATCTTTAGGGTCAACTTTTTCACTTTCACTTCCACATTAGCATCCAAACACCAGAAAAGACATAATATTTTTAAACCACACTTCCCAACAACATCCAAACACCAGAAAACTTACTAACCAATTTTCAAATTTTAAAGAAAACTATTACTACTTCCTCACTTCCACCCTTAACCAAACAGGCCCATAGACGAAGCCAACAAGACACAAAATTAGGCAGGGTGGTTATGGTTATGGTTTTGATTTCCTTAGAGATGGTAGAGTTCTTAAATATATCTGAAAGTGTTATAGAATACTTCTCATGATTACTCAAGCTAACTGCAATTATACTTGAAAAAGCCCACTAATATTTAATTCATCAAATATTGGTGATTACAGAATAATACTTGAAGCTATTACTATACCATATTATTTGGCTTATTCCTTTTTTTATCATAAATTATATAGTAAATTCTTATTGAATAAAAATTTAATTGAAAGTAGTACATAGGACTATAAATATGCAACTAAAATCGATGCCTAAATTCCGTGAATTTATTCTAGTGAAATTCCTACATAGAGATGCTGCTCTAACACAAAGACAACCTTCATAATACTGATGTAAATGCTAGAATATTGGTATGATGGTAGGCTACTAGTTGCCCTATCAATAATTGTTTGTTTATACTTCCTATATGTTTGCAGTAATTACCGTATAAAGTGAAGTGCTTGTCTAAAGTATCTGACTTGAATTAACCTTATATCCAGCTTGAACTTCCCACTCAGTTGCATTGCATATGGTAAACGCGATATATTTCATGCACATTGAGGATACTAGCATAATTCATGTTGATGACACCTATTTGGCAGAACAGTCATTGATGTAGCAGGAGAAGTTGTTGCTGTTGGTCCTGGAGTTGATAGCTTTAAAGAAGGCGACAAAGTAGTTTCCATGCTTAAAGTTACAGTAAGTGTCATCTCATATTCTGAATGTTTCTTTTGGCCATTTGCTTAGGATAATAATATTATGAAGATAAGAAGCAACTTAATAACACTCAACATTCTGCTGTACAAATGCAAAATTTCATGCTACAAACACACATGATCTTGTTTTAATTATTCATATCTTTTTTGAGATAACATTTTCTCGTTTTTAAGTTCTAATGTAGAAAACTGCCTGTAATTTCATTCCAATAGATTCTTGGATTTATCCCATAACATGCATAACTCTAAATCTTTCTTAATTTTGTCACAATTGGTATCCTCCCCCAACATTTTTTCCACAATGCCATTTTAAAAAGCATGTATCCACTCTTATCTTCAATTCCTATGTGAAATGTCTCATTTATGTCTCTTTGATATAGCTCTAGATCACTATTTCCTACATAATTAAGGATCAAAATGAGCGTGAATCCTAGCAGCCTCACATGATACTTGACTCACTGGCTTAATGACAGAGTGGTGGTGGGCTTGCCGAGTATGCTGTAGCATCTGTGGGCTTAACCGTCATCCGCCCTCCACAAGTCTCGCCTGCTGAAGGTGCAGGCCTGCCCACAGCTGCACTCACTGCGCTGCAGGCACTGAAAACTGCAGGTGCACATTTTGATGGCTCTGCCAACGAGCCATTCAATGTCCTGATCACCGCTGCCTCAGGCGGCGTTGGCCTGTATGCTGTCCAGCTCGCCAAGCTCGCCAGCCTCCACGTTACGGCCACATGTGGGGCCCGCAACATAGAACTCGTGAAGAGTCTGGGTGCTGACGAAGTGCTAGACTACAAGACCCCTGAGGGCTCGAGCCTGAAGAGCCCCTCGGGGAGAAAGTACGATGCAGTGATCCACTGCGCAACCGGAATAGCCTGGTCGACCTTTGTGCCTAACCTGAGCGGGAAGGGGAAGGTCATCGATATATCTCCAACTGCGAAAGCTATGTTCACTTCCGCCATCCAAAAGGTGACGTTTAGCAAGAAAAAGCTGATGATACTGATGCTGTCGCCGAAGTTGGAGGAGCTGAAATTTGTGGTGGAGCTGATGGAAGAAGGGAAGCTGAAGACGGTGGTGGACTCGAGGCATCCATTGGAGAAGGCTGAGGAGGCTTGGGCTAAGAGCATGGAGGGGCACGCTACGGGGAAGATTATCGTCGAAATGTGAACTAGCCGTACATGATATTGCGAAGATTATACTTGAAATGTGAATTTGAAACTATATAGTTTGTATTAAATAATGAAATTGGAGGTCTGTTTGGTTGTCGTAACTGGCCGTAATTCGTAGTTGTAATTGGTAAAGTCTTTTACAATTGTAAATGAGTTACATGTATGTAAATTTTACGGTGTTTGGTTGATAATATAAAATTGTAAAGTGAGAAAGTGTATTATACTTTACGGTGTTTTGTTGTCGTAATGTATAAGTCGTAAGTGAAAAAGTTGACCACAAAATTAACTATTTGGTGATTTTAAAAGTTTTAATACTGCAAATAAATATTAAAAAAGGTAAATATTAAAAAAATTTAATATTAATATAAAAAAATATTACAAATTCGTATGACCACAAAATTAACTGTAACTGGGTTGTAAGTGAGTGGTAACTGGGTTGCAAGTGAGTGTTAGTTGAGTTACGTAAGTCTTGTACGAATTACGGTCCAAACAAACGCCGTAGTTGTAACTAGGTAGTGAGTCATTTACGAATTACGGAGTTTTACGCGAAACAAACGGCCCCTAAACTATCTTACATGTTAATAATTGGTCATGTTACCTTCATGTTTACAGATTAATTTCAGGGTTTTCTGGTTGGTACAGAGATAAAAAAGATTGTTGGCAGTAGATCACAATCTGCACGTACGATCTATGTAAATACTTCATGCATACTGCTACATATTTCCCTACAACGTGGCATATCGGTAATTCTTTGTATGTAAATAGCGAAATTATGCAACAAAAATAGGAATGTTTGTGCTGCAACATGGGCCATTACAACAAGATTCGTCTCAGAAGGCCCAATCCCTGGTTATTTTTCCACCATTCTTTCTGGGCTGGACTTTATGCTCAAAAAGCGAGCCCGGTCCAAAAGCTGTCTATTTTTCCGGTTCAACTGTAACAGATCTCCAATCAGGCCCACTGTTTATAGCCCAAAGCAAGGACTCGGCCCAAGAACAGCTCGCCCTCCCTTTTCAATGTTTTCATTTATTTTGTTTTGCTAATCTGTCTTATGTCTTATGTTGATTATAATTAGCCAGCTAAGCATAGGTTCAAGAGGCGAGACACTTTCTTCTTTCGTTGAAGGTTGTGCTTTGAATCTTCCCATTCGCCGGAGGCGAGTGAATTTTTCAAACTAAATTTACAAAATGTATTAAGAGAGATACTACGTAACAGCTCATTCACGACACACAGAGGCTAGGCATGGAGGCGCTAGCAGTTCGTAGATGTTAGATCGTTACGATTTATGTTGGCGCAAAGGTGTTTCGTTCTTCTTTTATGAGAGTTTCTTTTTCCTGCTATAATAGAGTTTTCCCTTCTCGCTATGAGAGTAGCGGTGTACACCTACGGACCTTTCTCCAAAGATTACCATTAGGATAATCATTCATTGTTATAACGTAACTTTGGATAGTATTTTCTACTTCTTTATCTTTGACATAGCTTCATACGTGAATTGCAGCTACCATTTAGTTTGCATGCTATAGTTAATGGTATTTTAATACAGGCAATTTTATATAAAATTAAGCAAAATATTCAGATAACTCCCTGTATATTTTATCGTTTTGTTTTATCATATCAGTTTTAGTGAATCACGGACTCGTTATATTTTAGAACTAACATCACTTGAGATTTGAGAGTGTCATCTGATGTCGCTTGACCGGATTAATTTTGACTAAAGGGCTTTTTTTCCAAAAAAAAAAAAAAAAAAAAATCTTCAAAAATAAATTCTAAAAATCGACCTCCCTCCAAATTATTTCCAAAATTTGACCTTTTACATGTCACGTCAGCGGCGAGGCGATCCGCCCTACCAGCGTGCATCGTCATGCCGGTAGCATCAGATGAGCCAAAAAAATTTTGGCGCCAACCCTAGACAAGCGATTTTTTTTTATTTTAAATTTTCGCTTGTCCCACGTTTACAACCCCTGACAAACCTGATTGGGTCGATTTTTGCCCATCAGGCTTGTTCCCGGACAAGCGAATTTTTTTTTTTTTTAATTTTTTTACTTGTCTGGGGTTGCCAACCCAGGACATGGCCATATTTTTAGAAAAACACTATATTTTTCATTTCTCTCCCTCCTCCTCGCTCCTTCTTTCCTCCTCTAAAGCACCCATCAAGCACACCGTCGCTGATGAGGCTGCCGATGAGACCACGAGGCTAGTTACAACTTGATTATAATCTTGATTACAACTATATTAATTAATATCAAATATTCAGTATTCTCTAATATTTGTTTTTGGAAATATAGGTCATAACCTGGTGCAAGCGGGACTTAAATGCCAGAACTCTTACTCACTGCAAAGAAGTATTATCATTGTGTTACAATGATACTTGTATTATCTAATTGTTCTAATATGCTACTTTTGTTATCATTATTTATAGTTAGAAATCATATTTTGAATAGAACTTTTATCTCGAGAATCATTGGTATTGATTTGATTACTCACTAATTATGATATAGATCTACTTTTGGCTATAATAAGTTAAGTAAACCTTAACAAATTATAATAAGTTTCAGTTAAGAGTAGAAGTAAAATTGTTGTTGTTCGTGAGAAATTAAATTAAACCGCAAGTGCACAACGTACGGTGAAGTGCGAGCAAATGCGAGTCAATCCACAAGGAAGAGATATTCTTCCGTGACTTAGAAATTATCCATGCGAATTAAGAAATAAAGTTTGAAGATTATTTACACTCAGAATTTGTTATAATTGTTTGTAAAGATCTCAACAATATCTTCTATAGTTACAACAACTTATTTTCTAAAATCTTAACTGTGTTTCTTATAGTTAAGACCGCTTGATTATTAGGATCTTAACTACATCTTTTATAATCGCAACAACTTGATAAGATCAAAACAATATTTCATACTCTCTTTGGATAAGATATGAAGATGATTCTCTACTATCTAAATTTGAATTAGAGAGATCTAACTTCTTCCATTCATTATTGGGCTTCTCTCTTTAAAATGTTCCTTCAATTTAGACTTTACCATGAGTCTGAGTTCCCAAGCTCTCTTTTGATTCTTTTATTGCATTAAATCATACTCTTTTTGAGAATACTGCATTTAATCTGTATTTGCAAAATTAATTAAAAACACTCAAATAGCATTATTTTAGATACAAAATTAATAAATATGAGTAATAAAAGTGTATGAAATTTATGTTTAACAGTTGACTAATCTAAACAAATTTAAACGAGAAAATTTGTATAATCAAATAAAAAGTTATTATTTTTATTTCTTTTTCACTTAATAACTACATATGATTATCTATTTAAAGTTCTTGAAGGTACTCAATCTTAGATTAAATTATCAAATATTTATTATTTTTAAAATTTATTAATAAGCTACTTTTTACTTTTTTTTTGAAATATACTTATTATTAATAATACATTAAATTATCAAATACTTTATTATTTTTAAAACTTACTAATTAGTTACTTTTTACTATATCTATATCATATTTTGAGTAGGTTTTGATTCATAAAATTATAAATAATAGTTTGATTTGTTAGCAAGTATGTTTTAGGTATATTTATAATGATAAAAAATATGAAATTTATCATTATTGCTAAGAAATTTCACCTAAAATAACGTAGATAACTTAATGATCTTCTCAATCGAGATTAACTGATTATTAAAAGTATAAAAAACATAAATATAATTATTAGTTTTACTAGAAATATTTTCAAATATTTAAAGACATATTTCTATTTTATAAATTTCTTTTTTTTTTTTGTTCTACTTTTAAGGAAAAACAAACAAACTCCTTTCTCTTTTCTGAGGAAATCTACAATGGGCATTTGGTGCACGGTTCATTTCCAGCTAGTGCTTATAAAAGCACCAATAGTGTTTACAACGAGAACGAATTTGAACCTTTACAATATTCCTATTATATCTACACCATTCATTGATTTCAAAGTTTAAAAAGAATTCTTCATATAATTATGTCAATTTTATTGTAATCTAATATTAATATTAGTAGTCAAATGTATTTTCCACAGAAAGAAATTAAATATTGATTATAACTATATTAAATAAATAATTAAATATAAATATTTTTTAAGTATTTTAATATGCGCAAATCTTGCAATTATTGATTTGATTAGTTAGTAGTTACTAATCATATTTTTGTTCTATTCTTAGCTATAATAAGAAAGTTTCAATATCATGAATTATATAAGTCTAATTAAGAGTTTAAAAAAATGTAATTCTAACCTAAACTAGGTCTTAATGAGAAAAATTATATGAATAAACAAATAAATTTATTTTATTTATCTTTTCGCCATATCAATATCAATAACTTTTTTCTAAAGTTTAGAAAGTATTAAATGTCAGCTAAAATATAATATTAAATTATCAAATAATTTGAAAATAATTAATAAGTTATCTTTTGACCCATATCTAAATCATATTTTAATAGAATATATGTTCCTAAAATTATGAGTAATAGTTTAATTTCTTAATGAGTATAATTTAGATATATTCGTGTTGATGACATTTATAAAATTTAACGATTTGTAAGAAATTTCACCTAAAACAACTTACATGACCTGATAAAGTATTAAATTTAGATTATCATAAAGATAAACAAAGATGATTGTTGTTTTTAAACATGTTTTCAAATTTTTGAAGTGTAAACAATATTAACAGAATTTGCAAGCTTCCACATTATGGATTAATTTTTTTTTCTTTTTTGACTTCTAATAAATAACTCATTTCTTCCTTCTTTTTTGTTTAGGTCCCACAATTGGGCACACATAATCTTGCATGTATAAGATCATTCTCTCTTTCACTGCAAGTTCATGGTGCAACCCAGATTCAAAGGCTTCTTTGTTGTAAGGCAGGGGACTCGAAGGAGAAAAAGGATAAGTCTTCATTCTCTTTAATTTGTCTCTCGGTTTGCTATCTTGATGAGACAGCAAATTTTTCACAACAATATTAAATCAACAATTACTGCTTATTTGAATACTTTCTATCTTGTAGAAATAAAAAAAAAAAAATGATTGCAATGTGACGAACAAAGTCATTTTGCACGCGCCGTCTTCGTGGGGAGATAAAAAAGACTCAAAACAAGTACCCAATTGAGAAACTCATAGCAGTACTTAACGCGAAATAGCAAAACATAGTAGCAGAAGAATGAGACAGTCATGCCCAAACTCGAGTTACTGAACAAAGAAAGAAGCAAACAATGAGGATCAAACGAGTAAAGATGGAGGAACAGTAACAATCAAATCTGCTGCACCTCATATGGGCTAGCTCAGATGGGTAAAGGTTCTGTTTGGTTGTCATAATTGACCGTAATTCGTAAGTAGTAATTAGTAAAATCTTTTATAGCTATAAATAAGTTACATGTAAGTTTTACAGTGTTTGATTGGTAATATAAAGTTGTAAGTGAGAAAGTGTATTATATTTTACGGCGTTTATATGTAAGTCGTAAGTGAAAAAATTGACCACAAAATTAACTATTTGGTAATTTAAAAAAATTTAATATTACAAATAAATATTAAAAATATTAAATATTAAAAAATTTTAATATTAACATAAAAAAATAATACAAATTTGTAAGATCACAAAATTAACTGTAACTGAGCTGTAAGTGAATGATAATTGAGTTGTAAAGGAGAATTAGTTGAGTTATGTAAGTCTTTTACGAATTACGGTCCAAACAAACAACATAGTTGCAATTAGATTGTAAGTCATTTACGAATTACAGACTTTTACGTCTTTTACGGTGAAACAAACAGCCCCAAAATTTCACAGCATGCCAGGTGCATACGCATACAATATACAGAATAATATTGGATGTGAATTGTGGACAGGAAAATGGACACAAGATTCATCAAGAAACCACCTAAATAATTGACTTTTCTTTTTAGTATGTAATGTTAGAGAACAGATGGAACAGAGAACAGCAGAGAAACAACTCAATGAGAAATTAATCCCAATAACAATCAAGAACACATGCAAAACGAAAATGACCAATAATCCCAAATTGAGCTAGTCTTTCAATGCCCTAAATCATGTAGACATGAAAATTTTCATAAACCATTCAGGCAAAAATATAAAATTAAAAAGTAAAAGCTATGTTCATAGATATTACAATAAAAAGTTTACTGAAATCTCAAACTGAACACAGAACGAACGAATTGGTATGAGGTCGCAGGAAATAAAACTTTGGCACCTCAAGAACCATGTATGATTATTTTCTCTCACATAGACCATGTATATTAATTCTGCAATCATTTTGCAGCTAACTATGGGTTCAATATTGATTACAGCTAGTGTTAGCATCTTTGAATCATATAATCAAAGAAATGCGAGCATATGCAAGAAGTTCTCTCTTAAGAAAGCTTATCAACCAAATGTTTCAATTTCCCAAGAACCCATAAGTCAACCAACTGGCCATAAATAAAGATGAATGAATGACAGTAGCAGATTTCGATCCTCCTTTTTTTTTTACCTTCTCTTTGTTCTTTTTTTTGTCATCTCTATTTTACATTTCTTGTTATAGAAAGCTTTACACAATACAAATCAAAATTGTGTGGTACTGCTCCAAAGCCACTCCTCACATGTAAGAATCAAGATACAGAAATGAAAGTGATGAGTGCAAAAATATCATCTTCAAAAATCATTCCAGACATAGGACAAGTGGTGTATTTCTCCCTGAAATGACCGGATAAAGTTTGACAAATATGATGGGAATGATTCATCCAAGCTCTTTAGGGAGCATGCAGCGAATGGGGTGATATGTATAATTTAGTCGAACAGGTTCAAGCTTGTACCTGAAAGAATATGAGAGTATGTCATAATCAAAGGCAACAAGAGAAATATACCAATCCATCTTCCTGCAGCCAATATACCTTTGAAGGGACTTCAAGGATCAGATATTTCCAATGAGAACGTCAGAATGGAATGACATAAGGCAAAGCAAATACATCAGCCGCATCAATTTGTACTCCCTTGGCCCACACCTGAAGAGGTGTTCCATCATCCTCGAGCTTCACGTTAGACTTGGGTTTTTCACTGCTAAACAGCCAATCTTGATGATCCTCGTACTCGAGGAAATCCTCCATCTTAGGAACAGAGTAGATGGCGCTAAAGTACTTAGCATCTGAGTGAGGTGGCTTAGATGACCGTTGATCGATCTTACTCAAATTCGCAGCAATAGGAGGAACAAAACTCTTGGTCGAATTCTCAACAACAGGAGGAACAAGAGACTTGCTCGAATTCCCAACAACAGGAGGAACAGGACTCGTGCTCGCATTTGCAGCAGCTTGAGGAACAGGAGGCCCAAGACTCTTGCTCGAATTCGCAGCAACAAAAGGAACAAGACTCTTGCTTGAATTTGCAGCAACTTGAGGAACATGAGGCCCCAATACATGTACCTCATTACTCTTGCCTGATCCCACTGTAAAAGAGGAGACTTCAGGCCTTAATACATGTAACTCATCGCTCTTCCTCAAATCCATGGCAACAGTAGCAAGAGGCCCCAATGAATGCAATGGCTCGACTTCTACCTTGCCATTAATATGGTTGCCGTTATTGTCTAGGCTTCTCTTTGCATTATTGATTGCTCCAACCTTTCTAGAAGGACAAGGTGAGGCAACATGAATTAACTCCAAGCTTCTATTCTCAAATGAAGGATGGGAGCAGAAAGCACTTGTTTTTGATAGCTTTTTTGGCCTCCCATCATGTTGAGGTTCTGTGAACAAACGGGACATGAGAGCATATCACAGTAATATAAATCTATGAGCACTCAAAAATAATTTTACGATCTTTATGTCAATTCATATGATGTTTTACACAATTAAATGATAGCAATAAATAACAAAGTAAAATTAACTCACCATGCAAGAAACCATTTATTTCAGACTCCTTCCTCTTCTTATCGTTTCCATCCACGCCTCCACTATTCACATTTTCTATATGAGGGCTTAAGTTCTTATTATTTAGACTATCTATCTGATCGTTCATTCCACTTGCTCTCAATTTGTTATGTTTTCTATGTTTATGTTCACCTTTTCCCCTCATTTTGTCCTCTTTTTTCTTCTCTTTGCGTCGATCTTTGTCCTTCTCTTTTCTTTTTTTCTCATTTCGATCTTTATCCTTGTGCTCCTCTTTCTTTCCATCTTCTGCTTTCTTCTCTTTAGTTTTCTCCTTCCCTTCCATCTTTTTGTGCACATCCTTCTCCATTGATCTTTCCTTCTCCCCTGGTACTCCAATCCCGTCAGTTCTCCTTTGCTCGATACTGATAGTGCTTGGGAACGCAGATTTTTCCTTCTCCATTGCAGGTGCAGCACCGATGCTCTCGATTCTTCTTTCCTTTTGCATTGAATTGACAGTGCCCATGCCTTCCGTTTTTCTTTCAACCGAACTTGAGAAGTTCTCCACAAGGCAACCTGTAACCTGGTTTCTTCTTTGCTCTGCTGAAGTAAAGTCTTCAGACTTCTGGTTATTTGCAGCCCTCTGCTTCTCCATGGCCATCGAAGTGCCCATACTCTCAATTTTTTTTTGCACTGGAGGGGTGCGATTGTCATTTCTTCTTCGCTCTGCAGAAATGAGATCTGGAACCTTTTCGGAACTTGCAACTTTTTGCCTATCTGCAAGGGTTGCAGTCTCCAGACCCTCAGCTCTTTTCTGAAATGAAGGGGCAAGTTTCTCATTCCTCCTCTGCACCGTACCAGTGACATCTGTAACCATTCTATTACCTGTAACACTTTCCTTTCCCATAGCAGGCGACGCGCCCACGTTGCCAATTCTTTTATGTGTTGTATCAAAGAAGTCTTCAGCCATGCGGGCCGTCTCCTGTTCTTCATCTCTGATCCGCCTGCCCAACTCCTCTGTAAATTTGGAATCTCTGACTTCCTCAGATTTCCAGCTGTCATTTCCAAGCTTGCCTTCATGCTGAACCTCAGATCGATGGTTGGTTCTTCGATCCTCTGAGGTCTTATTTTTGTGCTTGTCCCTGTCCCTGTCCTTTTTCTTGTCTTTGTGCTTTTCTTTTCTATCTTTCTTCTCCTTGTGTTTATCTTTGCTTCTCTCTCTGTCCTTTCTTTCTTTGCGTTCTCCTTTTTCTTTGTCCTTCTCCTTTTTATGCTTCTTTTCTCTGCGCTCCTCCTAAAAAAGATATAGTTCACATTAGTACTGAATACAACTTGACCAGAGCACTGATAATACAACACAGCTTGAAGCATTCAGCTTCGTTCCAAGAGATGGCAGCTAATGAAAATGAGCCAACGTCATGAACATTCTACTCAAACTATGGAAATTGATTTATAAGGTGACACGATAGTAGAACTTTTCCCCGCTAGTAAACTCATTTTAAAGAACTAATGAAACCAAAAAAATAATTCGAGAACACGATGGAGATATAGAAAACAGTATGCTCATTCTGATGCTGCAAGAGTGCACACAGTTTGACACCACCACAGCATGAGCAATCAAAGATCGCAAAGTTTAATGAATAATGAACTGGAAGGGGGAGAAATAACCCCCGCTGACTTATTCATTTCTATTCAACATACTAGACTCTTAGATGATAAAATTACTGAAAATTGCATATGTTTCTTGAAAAGAATTTATTCACATAATCCTCTAGAGCAACGCAACAATGAAGCAGCATCAACAAGACGCCAATGCTGTTTCATCATCAAACCACAAATTCCACCATCTGAACAAGAAAACTTCACTTGACATGCAAATTGCATTTAATAACTATCACTCAAAATGCACAAACAAATGCTGTTTCTAAGACTATATGGTTTTTTTTTTTTTTTTTTTAAAGAACCTTACAATTAAAAGACCAAACCAGTAGAAATGTCACAACAATCCCCAACACCAAGTAGATTGTTTAGGCCCAGTAAATCAAAATTGATTATTCTCACACTTCCAGTTGAGCAGTATTAAAAAAGTTACCCAGGTGGCATATGGTTTTCTCCACATTGATTAAAGCTGGTTTATAATTTAAGTTACAAAGAATAACAAAATCAAAAAAAATGCAACAAAGATGAACATATTCATAAACCTCCCGACCTCCCAATCTGATAGATCACGACAAAAAAAACTTGCATGTACAGTTGCATACATAATATCCAATTTGAAGAAACACTCCTGAGGAAATAAGTTTTATTCCATCATATAAAAAAAAAATCCCAACTGAGCTCAAGACATAATAAGCGTATTTAGTACTAAACACAGTAGCTAGTTTTGAACAGAAGATGAACATACGATCATAATAGCCAATTATAAATATCAAATTGCTTTCAGCATAGGATCATATTCTCATATTTACAAGACCTACAAACTGTTGCAAACTTTGACATGTCGCAACTATAAAAACTAATATCGTAAACATAAATCATGAAAGATAAACCGACACTAGAAACACTCACATAGCTGCATAAATATATATCAGTAAATAAAGGTTCAAATACCCAAACACATTGGAATAAGTTCATCAGGGCTACTAGTCAAATCCAAAGCAAAGAGAAAATGTTAGAGCTCCACCAAAATTGACGAACTCAATCAAAGCATCATCTTTCATGCTTCACATACTAAGCAAATAACAAACTTGGGAAATAATTCTTCATTTGCTAGTTCTCTATTTCTCGCTCATTGAGTTAACCAGCTCTTAACAATATCTTAGAATAGTTCAAAGGTATTACATACTCAAAGAAACTCAGCAACTTGTCGAAAACCTCGCAATGATGAAGCTCAAATTCTTGAAATCCACAAAGCATACACACTTAAATGTCAACAAGATTCAGAAGTCTTAACTTTCAATCTTTGCCTTGATATCAAGTTACAAGATGACAAAGTCGGCAAGTATCATTTAATAAAAAGATCATCATTAGTGGATAAATGAATGTTAATGTATACTTGGAAGAGCAAAAGAAGTATAAGCTTGTAGGTTGACTGAAGGTTTACTTTGTTTTACCTATTTTTATTTGCTAAATATTAACTGTTAATTTATGGATAGCTTTTTTCGCACTGAGTATATCTAAGATACTTCATCACTTAAAATATTGCTGTGTAATGCTGTTTCATCTATTAAAATTATCAAAAAGAGAAGCACCATTACAGATTACTATCTAAATAGCACAAGTCACTTACTAGTATAATACTACAAAAATGATCAATTAATTGTCCAGCTTGTAAGTTTTGTAAGTTTTCAAGGTACAACCAGATGCAAGATGGATAACAGACATGCAAGCTAAACAGTCAGCAAGGAAACAAATTGGTACACTGTAATGTTCATTAGTACCTATTTCCCAATGGTCCAAAGTTTTAACTTAAGGTGCAAATAAGCAGAACCCATAGGAGTTACTATTAAAGTGCAAAAGAATTCAGATGATCTATTAATTCCTCATTATAAGGTTATAGTTTTGCGAACAGTTAGATGGATAGCAGATGGATCAGTATATCACAAGTTGTCACTTTGGTTTAAAAAAAAAAAGAGGGAAAGAAATGCTCATGCACCACCACGGATCCAAAAGTATCATTTGGGTACTCATAAATAGTGATCCCAATGATGAAATCAAATCAATTGTGATTGAATTATCAATGTTTCAAACATGGTTCATAAAATTGAGATCGACCGAATCATACCGGAATCGGTCAACGGCAAGATAGAATAGGTGGTATTTAATCAAAATAGACCATAATCAGCTGGCAATTCCATTTCGATTCCGGTTGGATCCAACACAATTATTGTCAAACTGGAGCAAATACAACAACAGTATCCACCCAATCCTTTAGCTTAAAATTTTGATTAATTGACTGCAACTCCACACTGTTGCTTGAATTTCACTGGTCTCTTAACCTGACACCACAAAGCAGTAATGTCAATCTTATTTCGCTTTTGGTGCCTCGTAGGCACAATGATTGTTCCCGAACCCGAGAGAATCCTATACTTACTCTCATTAAAAATTATAAATACTCCTCTACCTTGCCAAAAATATCCAAAAGAGAATTTTTGAGGGAAAAAAACAAAAACAATAACTAATCAGGGAAATAATTTGTTAGATTAATTGTTTTTCAAACCTTGATTTGCAGACTAAATATAAAAATGATTAGAAAATGAACAATAAATTGTTGTCTCTGATATAAGAAATTAATATATTCAGGAAATGTTAGAAATGGTTGTCATGAATATAATTAAGTAGAAAATAGTTAGTTTGTTAGATTAGTTATACATTAGTTTGTGAGATTAATTATTTAAAAATACTTTGTTAAAAAATTGTTAGATTTTCGTTACAAAATGGTTGCCATAAATATAATTAACTAATTAATTTTAAAAAATGTAAGAAATGTTCAAAAATGGTTAGTAAATGGTTTTTATGAATATAATTAGGTAGAATATAATTAGTTTGTTATATTAATTATATTGTAATACCGTTTACATACCCTAAAATTTATGTGTTTTCACTAACCGCTTTGTATTGTAATATTTTGTCCAAATGTGATTCAAGTTCCACTAATTATTCTAAAAAATATGTCAAATTCTACTAATTATTTGAACATTTTTAAAACATTATTATTATTATTATTATTATTTACCGAGAGCGGTATCACCGAGACAAAATGGCCGATACCGATTCTAATACCTAAAATTGTCATTCTATTCCGATTCTGAGATTTCAAACCATGACTTCAAGTTTTCAATGATCTTCCAAGTTATCCATAAATGTTTAGCTCTCCGCACTCGGCCGAGACTCCCACCGTGACACCTGGTTGAAGTAGGTGTATGGAATGATTTTACATGTTACTCGGGCATACTTTATTCCTTAACATGATATAAAGCCTCCATACAGGTAGAAGTTGTATTAAATCTATAACCTTACTTGAAGGCAAACAAAACAACCAAAATAATAATAATAATAGCAATAATAAGTGCAAGCTAATTTTTCTGCATGTATAAGCTGCCGCTAGAAAGCATGCTCATGGATGAGTAATAATATTACAAGTTAACTTAATGATTCACTTATTTACCTTAAAGTAACTTATGCATAGAAAACTATCCCCTGCTCCCAAACTTCTATCCTTTACTAAAAGTGCAATATGCTTTTGCAGAGAACTATCTTGTTACACAAAATAATCCAACATCATTTTTTTGTAACAGATCAACACTTTTTTTTTTATTTTGAACGCTTATATAAAACTAGGAAAATAAGTTGTCGCTAGAAGTAGAATGCACATGGATGAGGAATATTACAAGTTAACGATTCACTTACATACCCTATAATTTATGTCTTTCAATAACTACTTTGTATTGTAATGTTTTATCCAAGGATAATTCAAGTTCTATCAATTATTCTTAGAAACATGCAAAGTTCTACTAATTATCTGATTTTTTTAAAAACATTTTTAATTTATTTTTAATTTTTTTTACAGAGACAGATATCACCGAGGCAAAATGACCGACATGACCGATTCTGATACCTAAAACTGTTGGTCGATTTTGACTTTGAGATTTCAAACCATGGCTTAAGATTTCAATGATCCTGTAGACTGAAGTAGGTGCATGGAGTGATAATTTACATGTTACTCAGGCATATTTTATTCCATCACATGATATAAAGCCTCTCTTCAGGTAGAAGTTGTAGTCAAATCTATAATTTTACTTGAAGGCAAACAAAACAACCAAAATAATAATAACAAAAGTGCAAGCTAACTTTTCTGCATAAGCTGCCGCTAGAAGTAGCATGCACATGGATGAGAAATATTACAAGTTAATGATTCACTTATTTACCTTAGGCCTTGTTTCGCAAGTGGAATTTGCTCAAGAATTGAGCTAATTCCGGCTGACTCTTACTAAACAACCACAATTTGGCAAGAGTTAGCAAATCAAGATGAAAATAGATTTAGCCTAAAACCACCTAGAAATCTACTCAATTCTTGAAAGTCAAGAATTACTAATTCCACCAAAAGGTAGGGATTAGTCTCTCTCACTCTCTCTCTCTCACTCTCTCTCTCTCTCTCTCTCACACACAATTCCTAACTCTAACTAAATCTAATTCTAGCTAAACAACAAAAAGTTCTAATTTCTAACTCCTTTCCATATTTCTTCTCTAAAGCACTAAATCCCAACTCCTAAGTCCACTTGCCAAACGCAGCCCTAAAGTAACTTATGCATAAAAAACTGTCCCCCGTCCCAAACTTTTAGTTTTTTCTACAAGTGCAACATGTTTTTACAAAAAAACTATATTGTTACACAAAAAATATCCAGTATCAACTTTTGGTAACAGTAACAGATCAACACTTTTTTATTCTTTTGAATGGTAAAATAAAACTAGGAAAATAAGCTGCCGCTAGAAGTAGCATGCACATGGATGAGGAATATTACAAGTTAACTTAGCAATTCACTTATTCACCTTAAAGTAACTTATGCGAAAACAATCCCCTGCTCCCAGACTTTTAGTTTTTCCTCTAAGTGCAATATGCTTTTACAGAAAACTATGTTGTTACACAAAAAAAAAAATCTAGTACCAACTTTTGGTAACATATCAACACTTTTTTATTTTACTTTTTGAACGGTAAAATAAAACTAGGAAAATATTCAACCTACCCTTTCAAGAATCTACACATTCCCAAACACATGGGCTGGAGGGCAGCCCCCTGCTTTTACAGAAAACAATCTCGTAAATACATCTAGCATCACCTTTTTGGTCAACATCAACACTTTTTTTTAATTTTTGGATGGTAAATAAAACTAGGAAAATAATTGACCTACCCTTTCAAGAATCTTCTACTTCCCAAACACATTGGCTGGGATGCACACCCGTGCATGCCACTCGGATGTGTAGGCCTCATGACTCTGCCTGTGTTCGCAGATGACTAAACCATCATTGACAGAAAACTCTTATAAAAAGGTAAACATAAAAGTTCATTAAAATTTAAAAGGTTTTCTATATATACCCCTTTAAAATATTCCTTATTTTGATATAACCCGCTAAAACTTCAGTGTTTTGTATAACCCCTTAAAATCTTTAAATTATTTCAGATATCCCAAAAATGACTAAACAACCCTCACTCCATCTCATTTTCATTCCTCCTTTTATTTTTTTTATTCCCCATGTTTTGAGTCTTTTGGCCATGGTTAGCCAGAAAAAAACTCCATTTAAAACTTTGTTTTCTCCTTTATCACACTTCTACGCTTAAAACTCCTTCTACAATGGAACAAAAGCAAAAAATGTGATTTTGTAACAAAGTCTTTTCAAGTTCCTTTTAAAAACATTTTGACATTTTCTTTGAGAATAAATATGTTCGTATCACTTTTAGTAAATTGTTAATATTTCATTGCTTTTGATAAGTTTAACTTTAGATGTGAATCATGTGATTAGTCATAAATCTTTATTAGTAGACCTATTTACCCATCAAGTAATCTGAAACAATGTAAATTAAACATTAATTAAAAACTTATTATGTTAATATTGAATAATATTTCTATTGGATATCTATATATGTAATCAAATTAAGTGTCCTAACTTTATGAAATTTAACATTTATAACACATACACAAAGATAAAGAACAATACTTTACAGCCACCTTTTGAGAAGTAAATCCTCACGATACATTAGTTATCTAATTATTAACGTGTTCATTATTTTTGCCGTACTTTTAAATACAATTTTTTTTTACTTAGAGCCATTACTGAACTGAAACATTTTTGGTTCCCTTTTTTTTCATATCCCTATTGGCTAAACTATGTTTTTGACATAAGTATCTCTGTCATTTCAAGGGTTATTTAAAATAACCTAAAGATTTCAAGAGTAACATAAAATATTAAAGATTAAAGGGGTATATCAAAATAGAAAGAATTTATGGGAAATATATCTAAAAAAACCACTTCAAATATACACAATAGTCTTACTTTTACTTGAAATTCTGGAGGAACAAAACAAGTTATGAAGTTACTTGACTGAGAGTCCAAACAATAGTTTTACTTTTACATGAAATCCATTGGTATAAGAACAAATCACAAAGTCACTTGAATGAAGATTGAGAAAAGGCACCTGATAAACACCTCATCAAGAAAAGGATAAAGAGAACATAGATGATTAACCATGATATAAGAAAGATAATAGGAATGCAGAATGCACTTGTTTTGCATACAACCAAACTTGCAAAGGTGAATTCAGCTTACAAGATGGATTAAAAGTGCAAGCCAAAAAAAATCAAAACCACATGGTAATAATCCATCTTTATTCATCAATTGCAGAAACCTTACCCATTCAAGAAGACATTAAGATGTCATAGAAGATATGGGATTGAAATAAAAAGTTTTGTCAAGAATACAGGAAAACATACTCTTAATGACAAGATGAATTTAGGCATGTTCCAAAGGACTAATGTTTTAGATAACCAAAACAAAAAAGGAGAGATTGCGCATGAATGATGAATATACCTGATCCCAACACATCACATAACTTACTTAATCAAAGATATGTGATACAAGAATTGCTCATGAGGTTTAAAAATCCATACTACCTAGACAACATAACCACCCAGAAGAAATGTTCCATCTGACCCACATCAAGCACTTTGAAAATGCACTGAATGCTTGCAAAATTCATGTTTCCTGAAGCCTTTGATCTCAATTGGATGAAATCGGTAATGCATAATGCTGTTTGGAAACAAACACAATTGAAAGTGGTGTTGATTTAACTATTATTTCTTAGGTTATTTGTTGTGGTAATCTAATCTCATTTGTGGTGTTATTGGTGGAAAGCCAGGTAGCTTGGTTGGATGCAGTTTCTGAGTACAGTTCAGTTACTGATGCAAGTAGCCAAGTGATAGCAGTAGTAGGAATTCATGCATTTAGTCTCCCAGTAAACCACAACTGCCAATACACTCTTTTTAAAAAAAAAAAAAAAACAAGAATTCCTTTCACTTTTATCAAAGTGATGACTTCAAATTACATGATAGTTTAGATTGCAACTCAACCAACCAATCAGCTCACAAAGGTAAAGCAAAGACATGAAGCATGGACATGAAGTACGACATGATACAGACGCTGGGATGCAACTAATTTGGAAAAACTAAGACACAGATAAAGCATGGATACGACAATTTTTTTTTTTTTTTTTTGTGTGTGTGTGTGGTGTTTTTGTGTGTCCAAATACGTAGATACACTTATATACTATACAATGCAAAAATTATAGATACGGGATAAAAATATGATATTCATTTATGTATAAATATACAATAATAATTAAATTATACATGTCTATATGCCTTAATATTTATTATCTATAGCATGAATTTATAAGGTTACAACAGTTACGATAACACGAAATATTAAATATTTTGAAACATTTTGAGTCATATAAATTAATAACTATGTGTATGATTTTGATACAGTAGACAAGTTACTTATAGCGCATCTACAAGTAATAGTGCTATAAACTCTACATTCAAAATTAGATTTTGTTTTCACGTTTAACTTTGTAGTCTTGATTAAGTTTAGGACACGTTACAAATTTTAAGATATGTTGGAGGAGTATTCGGCGTGTATCAACCAAGTATTGTTGAAGTATTGGAGTATCCAAGTATCAAAAAAATATCCCACACGGGTATGTCAACGAAGTATGCGTGCTACATAGCAGAGTAATTGGTATTGCAAGCCGAACGATCAAAAGATTTTACAAACGCAGATTCAGTGTTCTAAAAATCGGTTTCATTATTCGTGCGGTCTAATACTGAATAATGATTAATCGGATTAATCGGAGATTAATCAGGAATTAATCATTTTTGAAAATTTTAATATATTTAATTATATTTATACACAACTATATATGAATATATACAATTAATTATTGAAAATACCTAAATATTATACAAGACAATATCTAAATGTGAAGTTATAAACCATGATATGATGAACAAGACAATATGAATAAATAGTAAAAAAAGAAGAAGTAAAAGAACTTATCTCTTCACATTAGTAATCCATAATTTCAAATTTTGCAACATAAATATAAATCAAATAACTTACTTACAAAATAAGATAAATAAAAAATTAGTCAGTTTATCAATCAAAATAATGAGCTTTAAAGAATGATGGAGAAAGATTGCTAAATAAGTTAATTTGAAAAATAATCAAAAATAATAAAACTTAAGTATCACTTTATGCAAAATATACAATAATAAAATATCATAATTCATTTACTATTTAATAAATAATAGTTCATCTACTATTTAATAAAAAATCATTATCAAATCATCAATATCACAATATAAACTACTTAGCGATCCAACACACACAAAGTGATAAGTTTTTCAAATAAAAAAATATGAAATACCTAAATGATTAATCGGGGATTAATCGAATTAATCGGGCATTATCGTGAATTAATCGGAGATTAATCGTTTTAGACTCAATTAATCGCTTGAGCGCATAATCAGAGCGATTAATGTAATATTAAGCGGGCTGCCACTGAATAGGATTAATCAGCCGATTAATCGGCTGATTAATCTGATTTTTAGAACGGTGCGCAGATTCTGATCAATATAATTTGGATTCCCAAAAGGATTAATCCCTTCAATGGAGAAGAGAAGGCCGTAGTGAACTCACATGTCTGAATTTCTAAACAGTGGCATAATATTTTAACAAATAACTAGAAAGAAAGGGATCCAAAGGATCAGAACACCTTGATGGCCACAAGAGATAATAAAGATGCCAAAGAAATGAGATCTGAGGGAGTTGTGATAGCAACTGAGTATCTGTGCAAGAATGTAGAGTTTTTTCCTCCTCTTTCTGACAAGGGTTGTGGGTTGGGGTAACTTCTTAGCTGCTATAAAGAGACCAATCAAACCCCAGGCCACAAAACTGATATAGCGTTTTGTGAAAGAGATCACAAGTTTGGGAAGGGTATTTGATGATATGAGAGTCACAGGATTTCATGCTTTCAGTCCTTCCATGATTCAGAACCGTTAATACCGTATTTCAATTTTTTAAGTAAAAGAACACCTTGCAATTTTATCAAAGTGATGAGTTCAAATTATATGGTAACTAGTCTGTAACCCAGCCAAACAGTTCAGCAAATGTCGAAAAGATTTACAGCAAATGCAGGTACACCAGATGTCACCCAATTGAAAGATATATTAGTTCGCATATGATACCATCTAGAATGTGGTCTTCAAGGAGAAAACAATTGATTAAATAAAACAAGAAAAGAAGACGGAAGATAGAGTAAGGAACCAGAAGAAGATGGGATAGGAAGAAATTTCTACTAAATATTTGGGTGTGCTCTTTTCGTTTGTGTGTGTGTGTGTGGAGTGTTTGGGGGGTTCGGGAAGCACAACAAAGGAGTGAGATAGGAGCAATTTTGGGCAATATGTGAACAGTGAATCGAGAGGAACTTGTACAAAGCTGATAAAGGCAAAGGCATGAGGCGGGAAGGTCAAAGTTCAAGCTATGCTCCAACCTATAATGCGAGGAATCCCCCCCCCCCAAATTAGCAAAAAGTATGGGAGCCATCTATCTTATTCATTTGAAAAGTATATGAACAGTGACAATGCTATTAGTTGATGCCTCAATCATCACAGCCTACCCCACTGCACATACAAACGGAAGAAAAGAAGGGCAGGTTGCAGAACCCACCAGGATAAGATGTTGCAATGATGAAATGACTGGAAACCCTGACAGGGAAAACCGAGCCTGAACTGAATATTGACTTTTAGTACTATTCATTCATCTGTTATGCAGCCTAATTTTCAAATCATCAAACCTACAGATGATGAAACTATGTGACTAGTATCACGATTCTAGGTAACTAAGGGGATGTTAGGCTTCAAGGAAGTGGGCAGAAGTGAGGAAGTAGGAAGTATCATTTCCCACTTCCGTTGTCCATCTAAACACCGGAAAAGAAAATTGGAAAACCCCCTTTTTCTTTTCCCTTTTACACAACCATTTCCTCATTTTCAGGGTGCTACAGTTAATTTTGTGGTCATGTAAATCTCATTTGTAATAAGTAGTAGCTCAAACAGTTAATTTTGTGGTCATGTAAATCTTACTGCACTCTAATTACAGTCCCATTTTTTTCATAATTAATTTTTATTTTAATATTATTTTATGATCAGTTTTGTGGTCAACCTTTCTACTTTCACTTCCACATTACTAGCCAAACACCAGAAAATACAATATACTTTTTCACTTTCACTTCCCAACTACCAATCAAACACCAGAAAAGATGCACACATTCTCATTTTTCAAAAGAAAAAAAACATACTTCCCACTTCCGCCCACTTCCGCCCAATCCAAACAGCCCCTAACTTAACACTTCAATAAACAACATGTAGACCTGGAATCTTTAAGAAGAGATAACCCTACAATAAGTAATTGTAAGCAAAATGTTCTAGTAACATCCTCATGGTCCTGAGAGTTTCCTTGGTAGTCACCCCCCTTGCCAGTCATTTCAGGGCTATGTTGTGTAGCTCATCAGCAATATGGGGGGTGCACTAAGAAGGGAGTCCAATTCACTGGTTCATGTATGAAGATTTTCCACTGATTTGGTAACTAGCTTGCCAAATGTGGAGAGCACCAGAAACTGGCTAGCCTACAATCCACGGGGATTGCAGGAGGTGGAGAGAAATAGGTGACTCCCACAAGGCTCTCTAGAGGTTTCAACCCAAGCCCTTCTCTCATTTTATAGTAGGCAGACACATGCATAGATAGACACAATTATCACACCTTAAACAAGAACTTCCAGAAGTTGACCCATCCTCTACTTACCCCGCCTCATCACACGATAACTATGGAGGTTTTTCATAATTCCTTAATAATGCTAGGTTATATTAATATTGAGTTCATGGAATTATTATGTTTCAGAAACATGGTGTGACATACCCCCTACACACACACCCCCCAAAAAATAATAATATAACAAAAAAATATAACAAAAAAAACCCAACCCCATTTAGAGTTTGTTGTCTTTAGCAAACAGACCAAATTACAAGCAATATTGAGATCTAAAGGTAATCCCTATAACGCCTTAAACCTGTAAAACACGCAGACTCGTACGCCTTTAGCCAGTGTGGATTCTCATACCATTTTCAAGAGCGAGAACTTCTCATAAAATCACCCATCCTTGAACTACTGTCCAAGCATGCTTAACTACAGAATTCTTTCAACAGTTCCTCCCTTCACAATGCTAGCTTCTTAAGTTTACTTGAACTATTATATATGAAATGCTTGGTGTGTGAAAACATTCCAACAACAGTTATATGTGAGTGCCATGCATGAAGAGCTACCTTTCTTATGATTTGGCCAATGAGCTTCCAAAGGTGAAGAAGAGTCGCAGAATGTGATGTAGGTGTGGTAGCATGGATCAAAGTATTGCCCATTCCGGTTCCGACTCGACCGAGTCAGAACCAGAATGAGGCCAAACTCACGCGACTCGGTCAAAAATCCGAGTTGACTCGGTCATATCAGCCGAGTCAACCCTGAATCAGCCAAACTCGGATTTTTGGCCGAGTCCAGTCAAAAAAAAAGAAAAATCCGAGGGGAAAAAAGAAAAACCGACTTACCTCCAGGTCGCAGCCATTCGCCCGCCTACAGGTCGCAGTCGCCGGCCTCCAGGTCGTCGTGGATCCGACTTGGAAAGTGTAGATCTGAAGAGATATGTTGAGATGAGAGAGAGGGAGGGAAATGAGGAGAGAGAGGAGAGGAGGTGAAGAGAGAAAGGGGGAGGGGGATCGGAGCCAGGGGAGGTCGTCGCCGGCGCTGAGAGGCCGCTAGAGGTCGACCAGGCAGCGGCGCAGGGCTCAGGCTAGCGTTGACTGGGTGATGAAAGAGGGGGGGAGAGAAGAGAGAGATCAAGCGGGGAGAGGGGGGAGAGAGAGGAGAGAGAGATCGGAAGTGGAGAGGGGGGAGAGAGATCGGACGGGCGGAGAGGGGGAGAGAGATCTGACCCGTCTCTCTCCCTGTCTTATACTATATATATATATATATATATATATATATAGGAAAATTTTCAAATGAGAAACTTTCTCAAAATAAGCTTCGTGAGAAAACCATATAAGAGAGATTTTATGGATGATCTGAACCGTTCATCTTGATCTACATACTCTAATTAGACTACCAATAAAAAATCACGTGATTCTAAATTTTTTTACCCATGCATCAAGTGACATCTTTATTCTATGGTGAATATAACGTATGTTTTGTAACCACTTGTTGCATGGGCAAAAAGAATTGAACTCACGTGATTTTTTATTGGGAGCCTAAATAAAGTATATAGATCAAGATGAACGGTTCGGATCATCCACATGATCGCCCCTATATGGTTTTCTCACGGTCTTCATGTGAGAAAGTTTCTCACACAAAAACCTCCCTATATATATATATATATATATATATATATATATATATATATATATATATATATATATAATTTTTTGGTATTCTCATATTTACCCCCAAATCACCTTATTTCTTAAATTTACCTCCCGAATCATTATATTTCCCCAATTACCTCTCAAAAAAAACTTATTTAGGACATGTGATATATAAAAATTATGTCTACAATTTTTTTAAGATTTATCGTGATATTTTCAGAATTTTTTTAGTTTTATTTGTAGCATTTTACGTGTATCGCCCAAGTCCGTTCTGCGACGCCAAGTCGTCTCTGGAACGGCGCCCGCCGAATCGGCGGCCGAGACCGTGACTTTGAACCATGTGTGGTAGCCATAGCAACAGGTATCCAGGATTATGCGAGTCGCTAGAGGGATCGGACTCTCTATTGAATCCCCGGAGGAATCTCTTGGCTTTCAACCCAATCCAGAAACTAGTAGATCCCTACACAAATTCTCATCAAGGCATACCATGCAGCTATGCTCATGTTAAGAAGACAAGTATGCAACTTAAAAACAATAAGCACAATATGAAATTTCTGGAATTTTTACCATTACTGGAAGTTTATCAAAATCAAAGTAATAACAAAAACTCAACTCAAAGTAAAGTGCAAATCACAGGTCCATATTAACCGATAAACATTTGAATATAGATATGGGTTCCTATAGACTCTGGTTTTAGGTAGATCTAGGTAGAATCAATCAAACAGATAACTCCTTAAAGGTGAAAGGACTACTATGCCTCAAACCTCGCGGAACATAGGGAAGTGTAAGTGACGTAGACATGAGGGTGAGTTTGAATCCCAGTTGCATCATATCAATTAGTGATAGACAACGTTGTGGTCCTTGTGGAGAGTGGAAGCAGGAAGCAAGACAATGTAGCAAGCCACTGCTTCCTCTTCAGCCACGTTATCTACAAATCCTAAAATTCTGAGAAATCTGAACAGGTAAGATAAAAGAGGGGAAATGAAAATAATCCAAGAAACATAGAAAACTAGAAAGTTGGAATCGAGGAACTTCAGATTAAACTGAGTTTACTAGAAGGCCATGAATAAGAATCATTTTTACCAAAGTTACTAAAATAATTGATTAATTTTCCATGGCAGACTTCACTGAATAGATCTTTCATAGAATATTCCAACCACTTCATATTCATGTATGATTTGGCTCATCAATAATCAGTCTAGAGGCCTAGAGTAAGGAGCATCAAAATATTAAAAAAGAATGAAATAGAAAAGTGAAATTTTACATAAGTGTATGTGTCATTGAGACAAGTTTATCCAAATACCCCCCCAAAAAGTATGGGATGATCAGCTGAGAATTTACACAAGCATGCAAGTCTATGGTCATTGCAATAACATGAACAGAGAACCAACTTAAGACCCACAGGCCCTTCCGTTTCTAAAATAAGCACTACATACACAGGATACAGATTAGCATACAACACCTTAATATATAGTCACCATCAAAATATCCCAACTTGGAAAGACAACTTAGGCATTCATAAACCTCTGATGTGGCTATTGAACCAAAAGATGTTCCATGTTTCACTATGAGTTGTAGCTTTGACTGCCAAATATTCCTAGCGGATTATGTTTTAGAATTTCCAATATGCCTAAAGTAATATAAATTATCATCAAATGAGACAGACTCTGACTTTGTAAGATATTACAGTTGGAAGAGATAAGTTTGGCATTCCTAACAAGCACTATATAGCTATAAAACAGAAGACTTGCAAGAAATAACAAGTTCAATGTAGTTACTGAACCAAAGACTTTTATGTTTCACGGTAAGTAGCGACCTTGTTCCAATACTCACAGCTTAGGTTCAGAAATTTCAATGTGCCTTCAAACATAAATAAAAAATTAATTGAGATACCCCTCCAACACTAAGAGTCTAAGGCTTCCAGCAACAAAAAAACCTTCAGAAAGGGAAAAAAACATGTGTGATGTGAATTATCAATGTGTGCACTATTTTGTAGATTATATTTAATGGGGTTCACAAATAGCTTTCAGGCTTTTGAGGTAATATTTGCAAAAGAATGTTCATAAATAAGATAGAATATTTTATTGAGATCTTTTAGGAATTTGAATGAAGTAAGGATATTATTAGAGATTAAAAGTAAGAAGTTTGCTTGATTAGGAATTGTGAATTCTAAAACTAGGAAAGGAAAGAAGAAAATGTTAGTGTTAGGACAAGAAAATGTAAATGTCATTTTAGCGAGTATTCTTTCTTACTATTCCTATTGTTATATAAGCTCCTTTGTATTATCCTAAACAACTTGCTCCCAAACCCAAGACTAGCTCACAGTAAGGATATGTAACAGCAAATTCACCATTGTCTAAAGGCATTGCAGACTGCTATTTTTGCTTTCTATTGAATCTCCGTGTTTAATGACTCATGCAATCTCATAGTAGTAAAACTACATAAGTAGATGGTAGGGAATACAAATATGCAAATATCTCAAAAGTCAAATATCACAATATCTTCAGTGATAATGAGCTGGTACATAACATATAAAATCCTTCCATTTACAGGTGTGTACCATATCTTTGGTTTAAAGACTGAAATACATAAAACCTAATATAAACCATCACTAAATAAAACATAAATAAAAACAAGAACTTTCAAAGATCAAGAGATTGTACAATGGCCAAAACTGGTAATAGGGGTCGTACAATCCAAAAAGAGAACAGATATCATAAGAAAGAATAATCCTCTATAAGCAAGTCCCTGTTGTCACCTCCTGCCTTTTACCATATTTGTTGACATAATCAACTCCCATTTATGTCTATGTAATAAAGCCCCAACCTTTTTTTTATCTTCAATTCCGTTTTCTTCCTATCAGAGAAATCACATAATTTCTGAGAATCAGCCAAAATTCCAATCAGATTTCCTGGTTGTGATTTTATGATTTATACATTGACACAGAGTCAAAATCTTTCTCCAACAACAGAAAGAAAACCCCACCAAAATTCCGAGAAAGACCTCAGGCAGTGACATCTTCAAATCTGCAATGTTATAATTTCTGAGCCCGCTTAGCCATACAGATCCTATATGTTGTACATATTTATCAGCAAATGAGAAGTGCTATGGCCAAATTGTAGCTATATCCAACTTCACTAAACTACAAATAGTAACTTGCAAAAAATTCTTATTTTCCTAACATGCCTAGTTTGTATAATGTTTGGCCTCGTCACAAAGTCACATAATGCTCTAATACCCACTGGGCTAGCATGTTATCTGCTGGTTGTACTGTGCTATTTCTTAAAAACATGCGAATCAATTAAACAAATTAAATTAAATTCCTAGCATGCTATTAAAGAATTAAAACAGAATTAAAAACAATATATAATCTGGCATAGGGAATGCAGTCGCGTAGTCGCTGCCCTAAAGGATCAAAAACCCGTCTCCTTGCCCAGACAATGGTTCAGCTTTGTCCAGTAACGGTAAAAGAATCCCCTGGAATCACCAGCACTCGATCTAGGACAGTAGGCAGAGCAAAGAGAATTGTTGCCCAAAAAATTGTAGTAAAAACTTGAAGAAATATGAGAGTGAGAGAAAAGAAGATGTAGTTGTATATCTCAGACTTTCAGTGTCTCTATCTCCGAGAATGAACAGGGAGAAGCACTATTTATAGGCACAGAGCTCTACCCGTTACAAACAGCCCTTCAAGTTGTTGCAATTAATTTGCAACTCTGTAAGTTCACAGACTAGGTTTTTACCAGGTCAAGAAACATTACAAGTCAAAATAATGAAGGACTTCGGGAGAGTGAGACGGAGCTCGGGAATATTCCGAGTCTCCACGTGCTCAGGAAAGACTCTGAGGTCCAAGTGCTCAGGATGATCCCAAGTGTCCATTCCGAGATCACTCTGAGTCCAAGTACTCGGAATGATTCCAAGGTCAAGTACTCAGGAATAATTCCGAGTGTAGGTCCTCGGTTCACTTCACCTAAGAAGCTCGGAGTTAACTCAGAAAGACAAAAAAATAATTTTTAAAATGTAGCAGGTCCAAGAACCCCTTGAAAGGAGCTACACTCGGGTCCACATGTCGTGGGCACGCGCCACCCGCACCCGGCCCGGCCCGGCCTGGTTCGGTGTGCGCGCGCGTGTGGGGAGTGCGGCCCATGGTCTAACACTCGTAACAATAGGCTTAAAAAAAAGTTGGTATATATACCACTCAAACTTCATTTTCCTATCCAATGTGGGACTAAAAACCAAAGGAAAATAGAGGGAAACTCAAGTTTTCCCTCCAAAACTAAATACACATCCAACATTATCATCATCAAACACGCAATCAATAGTACAGTTACCACATCCGAGTTGGCACAAACACTGTAATATCAATTCATCCTAGTATCATGGGCAATAAATATCAATTCATCCTAGTATCATGGGCAATAAATAGCCAAGTTTAAATCCTCAAACCCCTTCTTATGTTCAGAGCCAATGCAACATCCTCCGGTTTAAATTTCGTTATACACCAGATACCATTAACTAACACAAACAACCAGAAACGCGTTTGATGGTCAAGGAAATGTCCAAGGGATCATATATAAGTAAGAGAATATTTGCAGCTAAATCAGGAAACAGTGCCACAGCATAACGAAGGAAAAGGATAAACCTTTGCAAGCAAATCCCCGTGTTCACTGCTCCTCGGCTTCTTCTCATATCCTGGTGGCGGAAACGGAAAGCAGCGAGACATCGCACAGCAACCCTCGATCCCCTCTCACTCCTAGCTCCCAGTTCAAGTGTTCCAGTTCGACAGCGGACCAGAACCCAATCTCATTTCCATGAACCATGTCAAATCCACACTCATTATCAGCCTCAATCCCTCTCCATTGCCAAAACTAACTGAGACCCAAATCTCAGGAAGCGATCAAAACCTCACAATTTCAGCAAAAAGACGAGCTTTTAAGCAGCAGTCCTCTTCCATACGCCTGATACTGAGATCAAAATTGCACCTTTGAGCGAGAGAGCAGAGGACCCCTGAAAAGAATCGGATCCAAGGCCCGAGGGTGGTCCTGATCTGAGAAAGGGGTGGGGATGGAAACCCTAATTGGGGAAAGGGGAGGGGACAAAAGGGGGAGCTTTAACGGAGGAGGGAAAAGATGAGGAGAAGGGGAGGGATCAAGAGATCCTAAGCTTTCAATTGCTTGCAATGGAAAGAGAAACAGAAAGAAGAAAAGTAATAGAGAGAGAGAGATTCAAAAGGGGGGAAAGTGAGAGAATTGAGAAACTGTTCTCTCTCTAAAATCTATGTAAGTTGTGTGTTTTTGTGTGCGCGCGAGGCCCTCTCTCTCTAGAAATCTCTCAGTTCTGAGATATTGGAGGGTCAGTTTGGGAAGTTATGATGATGGGCTTGCTGCTGCAGCCACCTTTGTTTTTCCCCTCTCTCTCTCTCTCTCTCTGAGATGAATAGGGGAAGAGAAGATTGTGAAGGAGCAAAGGAAGGGGTATTTATAGATGAGAGAGAGGGCTAGAAATAAAAAAAAAAAAAACAAATATATGTCAATACTCATTAGTGTTGGGCTTTTTTGCTTGTAACCCCTCTATCTTTTGCCTTATTTGGCAGATAGTAAACACTTATTTTATGTTTTACATGTTGAGGACCGGAGGTTGATCTCCCTATGATCATAATTTTCCCCCGTGAGTTTCTTCTTTTCTGTCCCAAACTATGATCTTAAATTTCTCTCCTCATGTCGCTCTGCCCAACCGAAAACACTCTATCGGAGCATATATCGGTTAGATGAAACACATGTTGAAAAGGTTATTTCTCTCCTACTATCAGGGATGTTGTTAGTTAACCGCCAGCTAGTTGTTCCCCCGCTAGCAGCCGTGTGACCTTCTTAGGCCGTGGAGTATCGCTCCCCACTTGAAGGTCGCCGGTTTGATGCGCGTTGAGGACATATTTAGATTAATATAGAGCCGGTCACTTCAGTCCTGATAATACAGTGAATCTCAACATACAGTGATTTATTTTACTATATTAGCCGCACTACGGAATGGAAAAAAAAAAAAAAAAAATCTTGGTTGTGCCCCACCGATACCCTTGTTTTCTTTTCTCTTATACTCTTTTATTTATTTATTTATTTTTCTACTTTTTATTAAAATGCCAGCTTCATTGTGGAGCATCGCACGTCATGATTTACTCATTGAAAAAACAAAAGGTGGTAATCAAGAGCGCTTAGTATTGACATTTGTCTTGTATGACTGTTCAAGTGTTTGTTTTTAAAAACACATCAATGAATTCGACTGAGTAAAGTGGGCAATTCCATGGGGAGATGGTCGACTCTCACTTCAGTAATGTACATATGAAGATCATCACATGACTATCTTGGTCTTATATGTGTGGAGTTCATTAGACGATAACCTAGAGTTTCTTTCATTTCATTGATAATCAAACGGTCAGATCAACAGATCAAACCTTTCATGACTATTTGTTCTTCATTTTTTATTGGCTCACTCTACTCTTAGGTACTTCTAGGGAAATGATAAAGCGGGCACTGGAGTAGGCACAGATGAAAGATAAATCTGATAGCCTTTCAGAGGTGGCAGAGGGGAGGAGAGATGACGATGGTGATGACTCGGACATCACGTGATAAGTGACTTCTTCAGAGTCATGATTTTTGGAGCTCGGATTTTTTTTCTGGCTTTTGCTATAGGTGTAACATGTATTTTGTATCATGGTTGTTCTGAATCGGCTGTTTTTTTCTCTTGCTTGTAGTTTCTTTTATATTTTTTATTCCTCCAGCACCTGCGTGTGCATGGTATCCAGGAGAACTTTCATTGTCAGAATATTTTCATTAAATAATGAAGTACGTGGGACCTATATAGCTTCACCGTTTACTCTCCCACGGAAAAAAAAAAAAGAAAAAACCTTGCTCACAAGAATTGAAAGATGGATGAGCCCATAAATCTTGTGTTTGAGCGCTCATGTTTGAAAAATGTATCTATAATACAGAGAGAACAAGATGGTAGCACTTGTGCATGGGAGAAAGTACCCCTTATTATATCAATTGGAGACACAACTCTACTTTGCATCCTTAAATAAGTTCCTGCAATTATGTCAATCAATTTGATCAGATCGTTTTCTCCGAGCTTTTATTTTCTAATTGAATCAAGAAGTTAAATTATGCCAAAAAACCCGAGTCTTTATTGCGTTTTATGTAACAAAAAAAAGTAAGAGGTCCATTGAAAGAGTGCTCATTTGTGGTAGAAGAGATATTACATGTTAAAAGTAGAGGAAAATTAAGAGGGGATGCTAGTGAGCAAATGTGTTACCAAATAAAGTAGATAGCAATTTGAGTTTTAATTTTATTCATTCATTACAATGTAAATATGTTTCTTGTAATACATTATATTTATAAAATGAAAATGACATAATTAGGAAGGATAATAATTCATAAATACAAAAAAATAAATATGTGTGAGAAGAGTATAACATGCAATTAATGTGAAAAACTTAATTAATTTTTAATGAGAAGAAAGTTTCGGGTCTCGCATTTCAGTTGATTGTGTCAGATTAGTCATAAAAGACGATATAATAGGAAGCTCGTGGGAGAGAGTCGACACTTTCTCTTCGGTCCCGTTTGGTTTGCCTTGAAAGTGGGCGAAAATTTATATTTTTTTGGTTCAACGTATGAGCGCCGCGAGCCTTTTCAAGGCTCCGCTATATTTGTTAGCTGTGAAAACTGAGAAGCAAAGTTGTGTGGGCCCCACATTTCTCAGCTTTTTCCAGCTACACAGTGACGTGTTAGAATTTCAAGCTAAGAAAAGTTGTAATAATTGTATGATGCGTGCCACCAACTAATTTACAAAAATCATGAGGCCGATATTTTTCACTTGTTTTTGATGTGCGAATATGTAGGATAATACTTGTTTATCAATAACTAAATTATATGTACAAAAAAAAAAAAAACTAAAACTAAAATTTTTGGGAAATAAAGAGTAGTGAAGATGTTACGGGCTCATCATGAATGGGCACATATGACATCGTGTCTTTTCTTAATAGAACAATTCTCCGATCTAATGATATGGCATATCAAAACAAACATCCACCATCGATGGAGAGATGATCTTGAATGTTAGTTCTGTTAATCCAGAAGGAGGAATGTTATTTTGGAGAATATTACTTGGAAGTAACGGAGGAAGTTGTGTTGGGGCCTGTTTGGTTAAGAGTGGAAGTGAGGAAGTGGTAATAGTTCTATTTGGAAATTGAGAATTGGTTAGTAAGTTTTCTGGTGTTTGGATGTTGTTGGGAAGTGTGGTTTGAAAAATGTTTTGTCTTTTCTGGTGTTTGGATGGTAATGTGGAAGTGAAAATGGAAAAATTGACCACAAAGTTGACCGCAAAATAGTATTATAATAAAAACTAATTAAGAAAAATAAAAAATGGATTGTAATTAGAATGCAACTGAGATTTACATGATCAAAAATTAACTGTTTTGTGTTACAACTTATTACAAATGAGATTTACATGACTACAAAATTAACTGTAGAACTCTGTAAGTGTGGAAATGGTTGTGTAAAAGAGAAAAGGGAAAAGGAAAAAGGGTTTTCTTATTTTCCTTTTTCGATATTTGGATAGATAGGAAAGTGAGTAAATATACTTCCCTATTTTCTTTCTGCCCACTTCCTTGCAACCAAGCACCCCCTTAATGTATAGACATAAAGTGTTCTAGAAAAATTGTGATTTAATACAATCTTCTCTGAAATAACTTCTTTTGGATTAGTCAATACCAGAACAAAAGGACAACAAAGGACAAATTAATCGAAAAACTAGTGATTAGAGCTTTGAGTAGGAATGCGAAATGGGTCGGGTTTGGCCCGGCCTAGCCCTGTCCTAACGAGTCAAGGTCCGAGTCGGTCCAGGCCAGGCCCCGCCCGCAAATACCGAGCGGCCCGGTCCTTCTTTGGGGGGCCTGGGACGGGCAGGGCCGGCCCAATCTAATATTTTTCTTAAAAATCCAAAAAAAAGATTTTTGAAGTATATTTTAAAATAATATTTAAAATCCCAAAAAAAAATCACAAATTTTAACAAAATTGTTGCTACAAGTTGTGAAATATAAATGTAATTTTTTTATATTAACAATCCAATAATTGGGATAAATTGATACAAATAAAAATAAAGTATATAGATTAAAAATGAAGTATAAACTGATACAAATACAAATAAAGTACAAATACAGATACAAATGAAGTATATAAATCTTCATTTCTTCATTCGTCATCTAGAGAGTTTTCAATGATTTTTTCTACTGATTTATTTTGGTTTCTCGTCTTCGCATTCAACCAATCCTTTCCGCAAATGCTCGTCTCGATAACTTTTGACGACAGACAGTTTCTCGTATCATTCGGTACTTGTCCAGTTGTATTAAAAGTAGATTCTGAAGCTACTATAGAGACATGAATTAGTAAATCACACATCATGATGAAAAGCACATGATATATTGATTCATTTGATTTCCACCATGTCAAAATATAAAAAATTTCAACTCCAGAGCCTGTATCAATCTTAGGATTTATAGCATGAGTCAAATAATAATGAAGCTCATTCACCATGTCTAACCTTCTTGATCTTTTTAATGCAGATAATAAACCAGATATTAGAGAATTTTTTGGCCTAAATGAAGATGCATGATAGAACGATGATTGTTTATTTTCAAATTGTGATTTATAAAAATAATAAAAATTATTTATACAATTTCTCAATATCTATCCATATTAGGGAAGAATCACAATAATTTATTTTTCATTAAAATTTTAAAGTAAATATTTATATCCTTCAAATTTAATACAAGGATCCATAATAGTAACAAAATAAAATATAGTAAAAAAATCTTTAAAATTTTTATTGAAATTTTCTTTTATAAGAGTAACAATATTTTAAAGCAAAAATTTATTTCAATATGTATAAAACAGTTTAGTAATTTCAGTTAACTCGTAATATACTAAATTAGTTGTGGGATAATAAACCCTAGAAATTAATCTTGTTACTCTTTCAAAAAAAATTTACAAATTTACAAATTACGTCACAAATTTTTCATTCCTCGAAAATATCTTGATCCGTCAATTCCGTGAAAATAAATATATCTATTACTTTCTTACAAGAAATAACTTTCCTCAGCGTATTATATGTCGAGTTTCAACAAGTTTTTATGCTCTGAGGTAAACTTTTAATTTGTAGGCCTAAGCTCGAATAAATTTGTTTAAAATATTGCCTCCTTAGACCGCTACTTCTAATAAATAAAATAGTATTTCTTAACTTTTGAAATAATCATCTATACATTTTAAACCATCATTTACACACAAGTTAATGATGTGACATACACACCGAATATTAAAAAAAATTTCATTCAAAATCGGTCTAATTTTTTTTTAAAAGCTCAATTGCAACAATATTATTGCTAGCATTGTCAACTGAAATAGAAAAATTTTAAATTCAAGTTTATAATCTCTAACAACTTTCATAATAGTCTAACTAAGATTAGAAGTATCGTGAGGAAAAGCAAATTTTTTAAGCCCAATATTTTTTTTGTTTAAAAGCCCATCAAAATCAATAAAATGTGTAGTAACAACTATCTAATGACAGCCGCTAAGAGCATCCCAGCAATCGGAAGTAAGTGCAACTCTTTGTGACATAGAAGAAAAAATTGCAAACAAAAGTTGTTATATTTCTTCAACAACTCTGAACATTTCTGTTCTAATAGTATCTTTACAGAATGGATCATATTCAGGATTATGAGTAGTTTTAATAAAATTTCTGAATGCTTCATTTCAACAAAATTAAAAAGCTGTTCAGCCTAATAAGATATTTAGCTAAATTATTTTTACCTCTTTGATGATTATAACTAAAAGTGCTTAGTGTGTTACCTAAAGTGAAAATTTATATTTGTCGTGGTTGGTTCTGAGGGTGTTTTGCTCTAATGTGCCTAGTTAGTGCACTGGTTCCACTATATTTTGAAAAACATAAAAAATATTGAGATAAAACTTGCATACAGCCCCTCCTAGCTTCATTAATAGTTTTTTTTTTTTAAATTTTCCAAACCTCAAATTTTTCCTCTGCCATGAAAATTGATTATTCGACAGTGGAGGTAGAAGATTGTTTAGCAGGTTCAGAAGAAGTAATAAAACCTGTGAAGGGTGTTTCTGGTTGTGTGAATGGAAGTGTTAGAGTGTCGGGTAAAGGCAAATTTCAAATCATGTTATTCTTTACTAGTCAAATCTAAATTATGATTATACTTAGAAGAAAAAGGATTACTAAAGCTTGCTGATGAAGAGTGTGCGTCTTTTTTTAAACTAAGTTGAATAATATTATAAATATCAGAATGTGAAAGAGAGCTTGAGCACTTGAGAATGATTGAGGGAGCTTGGGAGCTTGAGAGGGCTTAAGAGAGCTTGGGCACTTGAGAACTTGAAAAAAACTATAGAGTGTAGAAATTTATAGAGATTTTTTAGAGATTTTTTGAGGTTTTTTTGTGATGAAATGAAGTGGGAAAGAGTGTGTATCTATAAAGGGAGAGAGGGTGTTAAAATGTAAATTTTTTTGCAAAAAAATAATTTGGACCCAATGGAGCCATTGGAGGGGTATTTGTAAAAAAAATTACAAAAGAACTTCCAACTACTATAATCTTGGGCAATTATAACCGGTGGGGGTATTTTGCAAAAAGAATTGCAAAAGTCTTAGGAACTGCCCAATGGCTATAAAACATAAGCGTCAGGCGGTTTTGTCCCCGCCCGGGTTCGACACGTGCTTGGCCTCGGTGTTGCTTTGCCAGGCCGGGCCGTAGGCCTGTTTTCCAAACTCTGCCACGCCCCGTGTATGAGGGCAGGCCTGGGCCGGGACTAGGCCCCGGGCCCGTGAGGGTAGGCAGACTGCGTCGAGCCCGTTCGCTCCTCTAGCTTTGAGAGGAAAGATTTCTCCCTGCAACCTTATAGAAGTTGTATGCTATAAACAAGAAAATATTGGTTAAGAAAATTTACACGGGTTTAATTAGGTTCTACAATACTCTTTCCATAAATATTTTCTTAACGAGAAAGTTACTCTCATTTTGCTGGAGACTCTCAACTCTAATTTCACTACTAGTAAAATGATTTCTTATTTTACTGAGGTTATTACAATGCTTTTTCTACAAAGAACTCTTCCAAACTTCTCGACCTAGTAGGACTCTTAACCATAATGTTTCATTTACAATAATTTTATTAGAAATAAATTTCTCAAAATACAGAATCAAAGTCCTACTTTAAATAAGTTTTAGGTCGGATCAATACTGAGATAAATATTAACATCATAATTTACCTATCTTGTTCAGCCCATAACTATCTAAATGTTAATTGTCTCTCCACCAACAGTGATTTTAGACTATTGGATCTATTTGAATCAATCTTTTCAATCTAAGTTATAATGTTAGGTGTCAGAGAACAGTAAAAAAGATGATTTCAAACAGGTCGTGACTGCTAACTGAGCACAACTGAAGTGGTAAGACACTTTTCTTGTCGGAAGTCGTGGCCTTGAATCTTCTCATTCGAGGGAATTTTCGAACTAAATTTGTAGGGTCGATTAGCGGTTCATGATGTCTCATTCATAGCTTACGGAGAATACTGAAAAGAACTACTAGCAAGCAGAGAAGTTGGCTCGATGTGATTTTGTTTGTGCAGCGTGCGTTTCATTCTCCCTTCGATAAGAAAATGATTTATGGAGTCTACTAGTTAGCTCGATTAGTGGTTTGTAAACACACGTTCACGATGTATGGAGACAATTTGTGGAGATTGGTTTGTGATTTGTGTGTGCACATTGTATGTTCTGCTCTCTCTCTCTCTCTCTCTCTCTCTCTCTCTCTCTCTCTTCATAAGAGTTTGGTAATGAAGCTACTAGCAATTTATAAAGATTGGTTTCTTGTAATTTGTGTGCACCACATTTCTTTCACTCTCCGGTCAAAAGAGTTTCTTTTTCTTTATGATAACGAAATTACTAGCAATTCGTAGAAACTAGCTTATTGTTATTTGTATGTCTACAACATGTGTATACTCTAAAGGGCCTGTTTGTTTCGTTGCAAAACGTCGCAAGTCGTAAGTCGTAAAATGAGAATGGAAAAAGTGAACTATAGCAGAGAAAATATATTGTGTTTTACGGTGTTTGGTTGATAAAGTGAAATGTAAATGGAAATGTGTATTGTGTTTTATATTATTTGGTTGATAAAGTGAAAGTGTAAATGGTAAAGTATATTGTGTTTTACGGTGTTTGGTTGGTAATGTAAAAGTGTAAGTGAAAAAGTTGACCACAAAATTAACTGTAGCAGTGATTTAAATATTATAAATACTATTAAATTAAATCTACTATTGCAAATTAAATTGTATTAATAAATTTGAGATAAAAAATTAATATTCTTAATATTTTATTTATAACAATAATATTAATAAAATATTAGTATAAATAGTAAAATATTACTAAAATATTAACTAAATAAATAATATAAAATTTTAAGAAAATCTAAAGAACATTAATAAAATTTTAAGAATACTAATAAAATATAAATATTAAAAAATCTTACAAAATAATAAAATATAGTTATAATATTTTATATTAAAAATACTTGAAAATTATTATAATATAAATTTTATTATAATATTATTGTAATATTATAGAAATATAAATTAACAAAGTAAAATATAATTATAATTTAATAATAAATTATCATTATAGTATTATTATACTGAATTATTATTACATATTAACATAATAAAATATTAATATAATAATAAAATATATTATGATATTAATAAAGTAAATTTTTATATTAAAAAATAAATAATTAAATATATAGTAAAGTATAATATTGTTATATTAATAAAATATTAACTCTAAATAAAATAATAAAAATGGAATAAGTATTAATAAAATAATAAAGTATTAAATAAAATATTAAATTAAAATAGTAAAATATTAAATATTAAAATAATATTAAAAACAATAAAAAATTAAAGATTAAAAATATAAAATAATTAAATAATTAAATAAGAAATTGAACACTATTTAAAATATTAAATATTTAATAGTATTAAATTATATATTGATTATCAAGTAACTGTTTTAAACTGTAAGCGTACTACAAGTGAGAGTTACATGACCACAAAATTAACTGTAGCAACTGCAAGTGAGAAAATATGAGTGTAAAAATGAGATTTACATGACCACAAATTTAACTGTAGCAATTGCAAGTGGGAAAAGAAGAGTTGCATTCTGCAACTTGTTTTTCAACGAAACAAACGGCGGAAAATGAAAAAGAAGTTTTACGACTTGCGTTTTGCGACGTTTTGCGGCGAAACAAACAAGCCCTTAAGTTTATGGAAGTTTTTTCCTCCTTGGTTTAAAATGTTTCTTCTATAGATAGGAGGTTAGCTTATTGTGTTTTTTGTGTCTATAAAATGTAATCTATTCTCTTTTTATTTTTTTTTAAGGAAAGTTTCTTTCATCTTCTATGATAGAGAGTTCCTTCCTTCGTTGTCAATAGCCCATGGGTCTTTCAAAACAAAGATCTAGAAATTGCCCACAAGGAAGAGGGGGAGTCCCCGTAAGTGGCTTTTCGATCAAGCCTTGAGTTTGTGAGAGTTCCGCTCATTTACAAGTCTCCGATTTGAGCCCTTACGAGCGCAAAATTGGGGCAAAAAAAAAAAAAAGAGCGGGGTGACAAAAACAAAAAGGGGCATGACCCATGGCTTATTATTATATAGTTAAATTTTTTTATTAAGATTAGGCAATGATTTTATGTGTTAAGTTATTTTGTTCAAGGTACTGTTTATTTGGACGTAAAAGTAATAAAAAACTGTAATTCGTAATGAATTACAACCCAATTACAACTATGACATTTGTTTAGACCGTAATTCATAAAAAACTTCCACAAATCAACTACCACTCACTTGCAACCCAATCATCACTCACTTACAGCCCACTTACAGTTAATTTTGTGATCATGCAAATTTATATTATTTTTTATCTTAATATTATTTTTTTAATATTTAATATTTTTATTATTTATTTGCAATATTAAAAAATTTAAATCACTAAATAATTATTTTTGTGGCCATTTTTTTCACTTCCGACTTCCACGTCACGATAACTAAACACCATAAAACACAATACACTTTCTCACTTTCAACTTTATATTATCAAATAAATACCATAAAACTTATATACATGTAACTCACTTACAACTGTAAAAAAATTTACCAATTACGACTTATGAATTACGGCAACCAAACACACTAATAGAATTCCGCTGTCTTTTCCGTAACCTTGTTCTCTCTTCATCTCCAATGCATTAATCCCACCGTGGATGCTGTGGCGCTTCTCAACAATTCATGACAGCTCTGAACACCCCAGCAGGACCCACTTTGATATTTTATTATTTAACAAATTGAAGCCAGCAAGCTCAGATGCTTTGCTTAATGCATGGATGCAGCTTTTTTTTTTTTTTTTTTTTTTGACATTCGAATGATTGAGAGAAAAAACATTGACTTCTTGTGCAGAGGTAACAGTCAGTCAGTAATATTTTTACCTTCTGCTCTCTCTCAAGTAGGTGACCAAAAGATCCAAGTTGGTCTTTCAATTAGCTTTCTTTTTTTCGCCTGAGCACCTGATCTCAAAAATACTACCAGTAACTCATCAGCAAAACCTTTGCACAAGGCAGAAAAAAAAATCAATGTAGCAGATGACATATCTCAAAGATACTACAGTACACAATCTTTTTGCCTCTACAAAGCAGGCCATGCCAAGAAATTCAAGGCAACTTTTGAAGCAGAAAAGAAACCTACGTTAGTTCGCATTGACAGGTACTCTCCATCGAGAAAATGTAAAATAAAAACATTAAATGAATCATAGCTTAGTATATTAGAGCAAAAACTGAGGACACAAACAGAGTTTAAAACACAATGCAGTGGTACCAAGTAACCTTGAGTTACCATAGAGTTATTCAACCTACCATTGGGTCATCACCTGTCTGTCCACTGATAGTTTCCGCGATTTACTGGCTCAATTTCAAGTACCAAACGCGCCGAGAACAGGACATGAAGAATGAAATTACAGAAATGAAGGTAAACTCTAATTAGCAACTTTTATGCAATTGCAGCATGTTTTAGACCCAAAACCAACTGTTGGTTAGATTTTGTTGCATAAAACAAAAGTCAAAACTAAACCGGGTGCATAAATAAAACTAATGTAGGCAGAACATTACAATCCAAACAAAACTTCTATGGTGAACAAGGGGCATCAATACCCTGCGCCGTAATTCCCTCCATAACTGCTGTTGCCACCACGAAATCCACCACCACCACCACCACCACCACCACCACCCTGTCTTTCATTGGCATAGCTCACACGAATACTCCTGCCCTGTAGTTCCTGAGAGAACATGAAAAGTATAATGGTTTAGCTTTAAAAGAATACAATCTGAAATGTGAGGTAAGCATAATGGTCTAGCTTTAGATTTAGCTGGATACTATCTGAAATGAGAGATACCAAACTCTGTGCTTGCGTGCATGACTGTGCATGCAAACTAATATACACTTGTACATGCATAATCTGTGTGCACAAACACACAGACGCAGGGGGTGTTAGAATTTCTGAACCTCTGATTGTCAATCAAAAAATTGTTTTGAGAGTTTCATCCCCTAAAGATCAGATGGCCTGTTGTCATTTTGTGTACATTACAGAAAGATAATGGAGGAAAGATAAACATGATAGACAAACCTGGCCATCCATTCCGGACATAGCTGCGGTGGCAGATTCTTCACTCTCAAAGCTTACAAACCCGAATCCCCTAGACCTTCCAGTTTCTCTGTCAGTGATTACCTTGGCTGAAGGGAGAAAAAAAACAATCACTGTGGGTAAGAAGTGAAATATGATTAAACAATTTAAGTAAGCTAATTTGTTTTATAGCTATCAAAGCCTAAAAGAAGTGCAGAAGTAGATAGTTTCACTAACCATCGGTGACACTGCCGAAGCTGTTAAATGCCTCCTTAAGGGACTGGTCATCAGTACCATAGGAAAGACCTGACCATAACATACGAATAAATTATCCTTTCAGAAATTACGGACTAATTGAAGACTGGTGATTTAAATAAGATGATTTAGATTTTTTACCTCCAACAAAAAGCTTGGAGGAGGACATGTAGCGAACAGAATTAAGCAAATGCATCGCAGGAGCTGATGCATTGGAAATGTTGCTCCCAGAAATGCTTTGCCTGATAAGGCCGCCAAGTTTGCTGCAGAAAGCCATCCCCTAACAATTTCTGTAGATCTGTTCAAGATTTCCATAAACAACACAAACAACAGACGCTTAGATCAAAACCCATTAATTACAGAGAATACGGAGACATCGTCTAACTGTAAAAGTCAAACACTCTACCTCAATGTTGCAAAAGAGGGAAAAGGCTAGCATTTAAGCAGAGATGGGTAAGTAGTAAAAAGAATGCAAGTAATCTATCACAAAATTGATTGCTAAAAATTTAGGAAAGCTTTGGTATTTCTGACATTTAAGAAAACATGCAAACATGCTCATAGTGTGAACGATATTGAGATAACGCTCACAGTGGGAATGGTTAATGATAGAAACACCCAGACATGTGGGAAAGAGGAAAAAGCCTTTTTGCAGATGTTTCTTGTGATTTCCAAGATCCAAAGATAAGGTAAAGTGCATTCGTCCCACACATAGAGAATTGATATAAATTCTTCAATCACATTACTCTCCAAATTATTGGAGAAATGATATAAAAACTATTTGTATCTTCTAGACAGTTCTTAAATGAAAAACTATCCAACACCACAGTACATAATGTAATGTATGCTGTAGGAATGGACGAAAACTTAGAAGTATATTGTATTCTTATACCACTACTACACAAAAGTGATGGGCCAAATCTTTCTTTTTTTCAGCTTCAACATATAGACTATTTTTATAATCCATGAATTACATAATCTTTCAAGCCCTGAAAGAAATCCACAGCAGTGTTCATCTAAATTGATCACAAGCAATAATTCATGTATACTTATATAAGCATTGTCAGAAGACCCTGCCAGTCCCTTATTGAGAACTTTCTTTCTTTACAAAATATCAAGATGTTATACCCATGGAAGCAGGCCAGTCTTTATAACAATTGTTGACCCGCAAGTAACTATGAAAGTTGAAGCTTCTAAGTACAAAAGGCATACAAATCTGTAGAGAGTAAGATGGTAAGAATTTTAGCAACTTACACACTTTAGTTTGCTCAGATATTTGGCAATGCTGAGGTACTTGGACATTGAATTAACAAATAAATGTGCGCGTGCGCACGGGTGTGGGTGTTTAACTGAGATAGGTGAATCAATGTTCTAAACAATCAAAAATTATAATAAAAAATGTGACAAAATCAATCAAATTATAGATCAAGATTCAATTTCACGATAAAGCATTTGTACTTCAACTGTCCAATTTTTTTTTGTGATAGCTAGAATCCTACACTCACATTCTAAATACAATGAAGATTAGCTTCTTCTACAAGTACATTAACAAAGAAAAGATTTTTTTTAATGATAAGAAGAAAATTGTGAATCAATTAATAAAACGATGAACAACAGAAGAGGAAGAATATATATTTCTCACTTTAGAAAGTGTCATTGGATGTAGAAACTAAACATCTCTATATAACCAAATCCATACTTAAAATAGATTTCTTAAAGTAAATCATCATATGATTAAAAGTCATTGTAATCATTACTATGGTTACATTAAGTAGATGAAATCTGAAAATGGAATTCCTTTTGTTGCATAGCTTATCTTCTTCAGTTGAGTTGAATGGAATTCCCTACAGCAAATCCATCAAATGGTCCCAAATTGTTTATCAATAAAGGAACATTTGGAAGGATGTAACCACAAAGCCTTGTGCAGATATGTGGATACCAAAAGGCTTAAATGATGATGATAAGTAGATGGAATCTAAAGAACACGAACCTGCTTTACCCATTACCGTACAAGCGACTAGGGTTTGGAGCAGCAGTTGTTGCAAGCAAATTATCTTAGAAGTTGGATCACAGTGTGTGTCACTGATCAGATTATTGCAGTGTAGAGATTTAAATTCGCCAAAAGTGAAATTGGACACTAACTAAAACTGTACTTGCGTACATGATGCAAATTCATTACTAGTCACTCAATGATTAAGTTTAAGAACACAAAGAAACACAAGATTTTGCAACCTAATTTGTACTCACAAAAGAACCGGTAGAAATTAAACAAATTTAAAAAATTCACAATTGCACTGAATAGCTCCAGCACAAGGTTATAAATACAGAAGACCACGATGTCAATTAGTGAACCACTTCAGTATCTCATACCATGCCAATTTTGCCCCCGGAAACATAAATGCACAGATTTGTAGTAATCTATCAAACTGCACTTCCTTGACTCAAGTAAAATAGTATAATTTCATAAACTTTATGCTTCTAAGATCATCTCCAAGGGGCCGGTAAATCCGGCCCCCTTCAACAAATTAAGGGACACTGGGGGGGGGGGGGGGGGGTTCTCCATAGCCCCCCACCCCCCCCCCCCCACCCCAACAAAAAAAAAAAAAAAAAAAAAGTCCCTACAAATCTCCCTTAATTTGAGGAGTCCAAGAAGTCCTTTAGCAACCCTTTAATATTTAAATAATATGAATTTAAATTTGAAATAATATTTAACTAATATGTTTTCGTAAATTTAATTAACATAAATATATAAAGCAATATATAAATTTAATTTAATTAACATTTAATACATTATTAAATACTGAATTAATACATGAAATATTTTAATTTTTAATATTTAATAATTAATTAATACGAATTTAATATTTAATAATTAATTAAAACAAAAATATTTAATTAAATTTACTCATTGCAAATTTATTAAATAAATGAAAAAAACATTCAAAACATAAAATATTAAAACAAAGAGTGAAGGGGGAGTACAATTGGAGCCTAATGGCCCATTAATGGTCCCTTAGCCCCCTCCACCCCCTTAAATAAGGGATCTCCAAGGGAACCTTTGAGATGCTCTGAGTGTACTCAACTATAAATTTTTTTCCCCCTACAAGCCTTTTTCTACAAGCCTGACAGCATAAATATATCAAGTTTTTTCCATACCTTTCTATTCACATTTAAGAAACAGATTAAACGGATCATTATATTTTCTTTCAAGGAAAATTTTATCAGACTTAGTGAGTGAAAGAAAGAAAATGAATTAAAGATCATATGAGTAATGGGCACAATGGACCACAGGAAAATATCTTTCATTTTCCTAGCTATTGCTCTAACTTCTCTAAGTTGCGAACTTTACAATCAGTTCAAGAAAAACAGCACCAAAAAAATAATACACGGAATCTATAAACAAAATCTATTGATAGTAGAAATAAAATAGTACACCAAAAATCCTGAATGGACTGCATATCTTCGATAAAGAATGCAGAGAAACACAGATATCCTTTCTTCTGAGAATTATTATACTGAGAATTAAAAATCAAGTCATTCCATGAAATGAAATCTCAGGAAATTTCTAAACTTTGACGATCTATTTGCAAATGATATGAACTCGTCATTCAAAACTAATCTATATGGATTACTCTAGCAAATGTTCTATATGGATTACTCTGGCAAATGTTAAAGGACTTAACCCTAGTCCCTAGACATCCCAAAAATAATCTTTCAAAGCTTAAAAGGAGACATTTCTATTCTCAAAAAAAGAATTTAAGGACATAAATTAGAATAGACAATGTAATCAAGATATCTTTAACAGAGCACACTAAAATTCATTACTTGTCCTTCAACAAGAAAGCAAAGTAAAAATCACAAACAAAGAAAAAAGAATCAAAATTAAATTGAAATCATACTACAAGAATAAAACAAAAGGATCTCACCTTGAAGCTAGGGTTTTAGGAAATGGGAAATTTTGAGAGCCGCCTAGGGTTTTGGGAAATCAGAAATTTTGAGAGCTGGTGAGGGTTTTTATTTGGGGTGGGATTTTTTTAGTGGGGCCCAAGTGCAGAAAATAATGATTTTATTGATGATTATTTTTATTTAGATATTTTGTTAAGCTGGGGGCTAAGTGGGCCGGAGTCTGGCTGGGCTGGACTCGTAAAAGCCCGAGTCTGGATAAATTCATTTTTCTCTTAAATGCAGAAAAATACCATGAATTTTCTTCCATCTGCAAAAAATTATTATGAACTTCCAAGACTACATAAAATTATCATATACTCAGCAGTTTCAGGGGGAAAAAAAAAAACCGGAAGTTGTTAACTTTAAAAGGAAAGGACAAAAATACCCTTAGTGAAGAGCTAACTCCGTAACCCATCTCCCAAAAAAATGAAGAAGAATATTTTCATTTTATGAATATGGGTTAGAGGTATATTTGCCGGTCATGTTACATGCACGTGAGCATTTCTTTAATATCTTATTGATTGATGTTAGTTTTTTAAAAAATTGATAAAAAAATCATGGTGGTGGCACGCTTTAACATACTAAGGCTGTTTGGGTCTGTTTGGTTGTAGTAACTGGTCGTAATTCGTAATCATAATTGGTAAAATCTTTTATAATTGTAAATGAGTTACATGTATGTAAGTTTTATGGTATTTGGTTGGTAATATAAAATTGTAAAGTGAAAAAGTGTATTATATTTTACGGTGTTTGGTTGTCGCAATGTATAAGTCGTAAGTGAAAAAGTTGACCACAAAATTAACTATTTGGTGATTTTAAAAGTTTTAATACTGCAAATAAATATTAAAAAAGTTAAATATTAAAAAAATTAATATTAATATATAAAAATAATACAAATTTGTATGACCACAAAATTAACTGTAACTGGGCTGTAAGTGAGTGGTAACTGGGTGCAAGTGAGTGTTAGTTGAGTTATGTAAGTCTTTTGCGAATTACGGTCCAAACAAACGTCGTAGTTGTAATTGGGTTGTAAGTCATTTACGAATTACGGACTTTTACGCCTTTTACGGCGAAACAAACGGCCCAAGTGAGAAAGTAGTAATAGTTGCTTTTGAAATTTGGGAATTAGTTAGTGTGTTTTCCGGTGTTTGGATGTTATTGAAAATATGATTTGAAAAATGTTATGTCTTTTTTAGTGTTTGGATGGTAATATAAAAGTGTGAGTGAAAAATTGACCACAAAGTTGACCGCAAAATAATATTAAAATAAAAATTAATTAAGAAAAATAAAAATTAGATTGTAACTAAAATGCATGAAAATTTACATGATTATAAAATTAACTGTTTTGAGCTACAACTTATTACAAATGAGATTTACATGACCACAGAATTAACTGAAGCACCCTGAAAGTGAGGAAGTGATTGTGTAAAAGGGAAAAGAGAAAACCAAGAGAAAAGGAAAAGAGGTTTTCTCATTTTCCTTTTCTGATGTTTGGATAGATAGAGAAGTGAGCAATTATATTTTCCCATTTTTTTACTTCTGCCCACTTCCTTGCAACCAAACACGTCCTAAGTTCTAATCTCCTTATGAGCGCAAGCTTTCGAGCTGGCCTGAGTATTTGCAAATGATATTTCAATGGCTAATAGCTAGGTTTAAAATTGCAAAGACTCCATTTAATGCAAATTAATAGTTTACATCAACTTGTTTTCTTAAAATTAAACATGATATGTCGAACGTTTCAACTATTAATATAGATCTTGAAAGTCAAATGTTAAAAATACTCTTAATTCATCAAAAGTCAAGATAATTTTTTAAAAGAGGAAGAAACTTATTAGGACTCAAGGATGGGGACTAATGAGGGATTCAAAAGGATTTTGCTATCAGTTGTGAGTTGGATTTGATAATGATATTTATTGCGAATTTTGTCCTTTTTCTAAGATTGAGTCTCTAATTAATTAAAGATATTTCACAATGAGTTGATTTACATAAAATTGCTAGTCAAGATCCTTTCTAATATTCTAGGATATCAAAGTTCTTTATAATGAGTTTTGGAATCTAGGATTTTTGAAGATATTGAAAAGATTTCAGAGGCAAAAAATGTATACTCTATAATTAGACAAGAGGGGGGTGGGGCGGCCACGATCTTTGTAGATAAAACTAAGAAAAGATGCTTAACATCAATGAGTGATTGATTTACATGGTCTTCGTCAGTGTATGAAATTTAATCTTTAGTGAGTTGTGATTATTTTTTTTTTCAATTCATCCCGGTATTCGAGGCCGCTTAGCGCATCCCGACTATATAATCTCAGGGGCCTGTGCTTTCTGCCCTGTGAAGTTTTCCTACACAGGTTCAGGTAAATCGTGAGAATAAATTCTCGAGGGCAAATGTCCATCAAAGGATTCGAACCGACAACCTACTGGGGAAGCAAATCCACGATCTAATCAATCGAGCGTCCCCTTGAAGAATTGTGATTACTTTCTTGTATTCCATAATATTACAATATATTTCTGTCGATATTCCCACTGTGAATGTAGGTCGGGTTCATCCAAACACATAAATTGCCATGCTTCTTGAATTTTTTTTTTTTCCATGTCTTTACTAAAATCATATATGAGCTTAACGTTATGTCAAGGCTCGTGTCTCGCTAACACTCAATTTGTAAAACCCTGTCCTCAGTGACAACAAATTGATATCAGAGCCCACAATCTCTCAAGGCACATGTGATGTTCGATGTATTATCAAAGATAAATTTTTAGCAATTATGGAAGGAATTGAGCCTATCATGTAAAGGAAACAATTTCAAGTTGATCAAGTTTTGACAAGTTCATTCTCAGGCAGCGGAGGCATCTAATAAAAGAACAAAAATAAGAGCAAAACATATTGGTTGTGTCCCGTGTTGGGATTTTTCCATCCAAAAATCAAAATGACAAATAATTTAATAAAGTAAATATATGAATAATGTCACTGATCTCAAGGAAGATGTGTGATCATTACGCTAAAAGGCATATCACAGACCTCGTGTTGTCAGCCAAGGCAGATGTATCCCCTCGCGATATCACCCCTCTCTGCTGGTGTCCCTTGCGTGTATGACCACGAAGGGGAGGTGATCTCGAATTGTAAGCAATGCCCAGATTAAATTTGAAAAAGAAATTTTATAAGAAAAAGAGTGAGGGGAGAGAGAGGAATCTTTTTTTTCCTAATTTAATTCTCTTCTACTTTCATGATTGTGTGTGTGTGTGGTGTGTGTGTGGTGAAGCTTAGCCGCTAACTCTTAACAACTAACCCCACTAATATGATAACTAACCCCACTATCTAAGACAATAACCTCATTAGTGGAGTAGTGGTTAGTGACCAAGTCAAGTAGTGTATTTAAAAATTTCAATATTTTTTATTTTATTTATTTTAAATAAAATTCCCAACATCCCGTATCCAGTTTATGCATCCGGTTTAGCTTTGTGCCAAGACAACTTCGTGTCAGTTACGATCGGATTAGATCGTGGAAGTTCATATTGGACTTGTGTCAGTTTAGCCAGAATAAATTAATGATGTGATCTATCATTAAGTATTGGGTACTGCGAGAGCTTTCTTATAACACTATATATAATCTCTCTCTCTCTCTCTCTCTCTCTCTCTCTCTCTCTCTCTCTCTCTTATAAATTAGAGGAGAGGTGACTCTTATAAAAATATGAATTAATGAGATGAGAGGGAGAGATGTGATGAGAGAAACTTAGTTCTCTTATACTCTTGTATTTGATCTCTTTTCTCACAGTAGACTTCATACTATGTCACGTAGATGTAGGCCGAAGTTGGACGGTGAAACAACATAAATATCATGTTTTCTCCTTACTTGTGCTTCTTCTATTTTGTATGCTTATATGATTGATCTCATGGTGTATCGAGATTCGAATCAGGGTTCTTCATTCCTAACAAGTGGTATCAGAGTTAGAGCAATAGATCTGTATTCGAGTGGTTAAGATGGAGGAGGAGATGTTAAGTCAATGGTGGTCGGCAGAGGCATCAAGACGGTATATGATAAAATCATGGCATGATTTGATGATGGTTAAACTCAAGACCGACCATAGATCTAACAATCAGGAAGGTATCACAAAACAATATTCGCTGGTGAGGTAGTGATTCAAAGCGATGCCTCCTGAAAATGAACTTTAAATTGGATATCAACAACGTTTATAACCTAAAGTTGAAAAATGCAAGAGTATAAGCATGAAGTGTTCATGTGCGTACAAGTCTTTAGATGAGGTTATTTATTAGCAAACTTATTCTAATAGATCGAAGCACTATTTTAGAGTTGGGTAGTTCTTAAATTTAAAATATGAGCCCACAAAATTACGTATATTAGAATAATTCACACAAATACTACTTAATTTCTCTTCTTATAAAAACAAAGTTTATTTGACAATCTTTTTGCTCCTCCATCTTTGTCTATCCTTAATTTTTCTATCCTATATGAAATGCACATTTTTAGATCCTCTCGATTACGAATAAACAGTTGTAAAAGACAATCATCTATCATTTAAAGGACGATCATAATTTGTTTTAAGGGCCCATTTGGTTTGAGGAAAAGCAGAGGGGAAAAAAGACAGAAAATTGCTTTGAGGTCCCCAGATAATTTGACTTGTGTCAAAAACTCCCTGGAGAAAACACTGGTGTTGAAAAGTCCTTTGACCCAGTTTCTTGTTTGCCCCGGTCCATGTCCCTACCACATGGGAATACGCTCTCAAATGTTTTTTTCGTATTGCCAATGTTATTGTAGCACCCCGTTCCTGGGATACGTACCCAGATACGTGTCCCGATTTTTTCGACCTATTGTTTCAATTTTCTTCCAGTATTTATTTTTGGGTTGTGATTGCTTATATTATTTGGTATCGGATCTGGATTCTCAGATCTAGAGTCAGCCCTGACCTGGACCAGGAACCCATACCAGCATACTATCTGATTTAACCTTTCTAGTAATCTGATTTGACCGATTTTAGTTTTAAACATTATTTTCTAATATTTTAGATTTTTCATGATTTTTTAGAATTTTTCAGAATTATTCGGCAAAATCTTCAAAACTGGTGTCGATCGGTATCGCTGACCGATTCCCGATTTTTTAGTTTTCAAACGGAGTTGAATTTTTAGAAATTGCTTTCATATTACTTCTTAGAATCTTTTTTTCTATTTAAATACATATTTTTAGTTTTTTCTGTATTTATCGAAATTTGACCAATTATAGTGTCGACCGGTATCGCCAGAAGATTTCAGAATTTTTAATTTGAAAACCAGATTGAATTTCTTGAATCTAATTTTATCAAGCATCTTAAAATAATATTTTCTATTTTTTGAGAATTTTTAGAAACGTTTCTGAAACAGTCGATTTTACCTCATTTAAATAATAATATTATTTTCAAATTATTTTTTTGTCTTACTTTTTCCTTCTCTCCTCCTTTACTTAATTCTCCTATTTTATTCTACTTATTTATTATTTAATAATATTTTTTTTTACCTATTTTATCACTTTCCTTTTCTTTTCCATCTTTTTCTTCTTTTTTTTCTTTACTTTTTTTCTTTTCTTTTCCCTTCTCTCTTTCTTCCCTTCTTCCCCTACCTGCTCCCTGGCGCCCCATCCCCTACCGACTACAGCAACAATAGAACCCAACCACCCCCATACTCCTCTCTCTCCCTCTATGTCTCTTTATTTTTCTTTTCTTTTCTTTCTTTCTTCTCATTTTCTCCATTTCTCCTTCTCCTTCTCTCCCACCAACTCCACTCCTCTTCCTCCCCTTGATCGTCGCCTCCATCATCACCACCCCAAGCGCTGCCGCCCCTAGCCGACGCCGCCTCCTCCCAAAGCTCCTTTCTTCTCTTTCCCACTTCCTCCTCTTCAAATTTCACTCCACCTTCTCCAATTTTCCCTAAACCTATCACCACCATCTCCTTTTCTTCTCCAAAATTTACCATAAAATCTCCCAATTTCTCCACTCCCACCACCCAAACACCATCTCCACTTCCTCCCCCAACTCCCTACACCACCACAACTCCATCAACCACCACCACCATCTTCAATAACAACACCAACCACAACAACAACATCACCTTCAATATAAACCCAAACCCCTCCACCCCCTCTTCCTCCCCCTAGCCTCGGCCGCGCCGCCCCCTGGCCGCCAACGGTGGACAGAACCGCTGGCCACCACCACCCCTCCCCCTTCTCCTCTTTTTTCTTCTTTATTTTCTTCTTTCTTCCTTATTTTCTTTTCTTCTTTCTTTTTTTTCCTTCTTTCCTCTTTTACCCCCATTTCTTTTATTCCCTATCTACCCTCTCCTTCATTTCCTATTTACACCTCTTAATTTCCAGCACAACTCCCCCTCTCTCTTTTCTACAATTTTTTCTCTCCATCTCTCTCCCCACTCTCTTAGCCTCCTTCACTATCTAACTAATTCTCCTCTCTCATTCTCTCTCTATTATATATATTTATATCTTAATATGGATTGGTAGTGTGCACGTGGTGTTCGTGGATTTTTCAGATATTGCTAGGAGTCGTGTAATTTTAGGTGAGTACTTCACTTTATGTCGACAAGTAACTCTTGTGTTTTGGGCGAGTACTTCCCTTATGTTGTTTCATGCCTTGCTAGTTCCATTCTAGTAGGGGTGAGCATCGGTCGGTTCGGTTCGGTTATTGTTAATTTTTACAAAACCGAACCGAACCGATTAGACTTAGCAACCGAACCGAACCGAACCGACTCAGTTCGGTTCGGTTTTTCGGTTTTTTTCGGTTAAGCCAATATTTTTCCACCATTTCTTACATTTTTTGATCACCATTATTTTATCATTCTTTATTATTCTAATCTCAATAATACCCAAATTAGAAATAAGAAAACGACCCTAACCTTAATGTGAATTAAAATTTTCATATTCTAAAACTTTTATGCTATATTTGGGCTCTTATATCAAAACTCACATAATTATTACTAACTTTTAATGGCAAGAATGAAAAAAAAAGAACTATATTAATATAAATATTATTCTTAATTGTGATGGTGTGCTTAACATAACTTTCACATATTCAACATAAAAAAGATGGTATTGCCAGAAGTAATGAGATAAGTTTTTCCAGTTTTTTTTATGAACTATATGATTCACTAATTAAATTTGGGTGGGGTGATATATAGGGTGAGAGATTCGGTTCGGTTCGGTCAAGTTCGGTTTTTGAAACACAAAACCGAAACCGAACCGAACTAGAGCGGTTCGGTTCGGTTCGGGTTCGGGTTTCGGTTTTTGGTCGGTTATTTCGGTTATAACCGAACTCTGCTCACCCCTACATTCTAGGACTTGATGCATGTTATGCAAGTATCTTTTCTGGGATAGCGAGTGCTTTTCTCTAATTGCTTCATGCATTACGTGTAACACCCAAATTAAACTCTGGCTTAAAGTAATATTATTGGGTTAATAATATTTTTCTAGAATTCTTATGACTATCAAATTGTGAATTCTGTGTTGAATGAATTTCAGTGATTCATTATAGAAAATCCGGAATGGATTTAAGTTGTTATAAATCATACCGGATTAATTGATATGAAAAATATATGAAATACACGGATGTATATACTACAGGAATACTCGTATAAATACCGGTATTGGTACTTAATTCTAAAGAGGGATTTGAGAAATGAAAAATGAAAGAAAAATAAAAATAAAATAAAATAAGATTTGATTAATGGAGCGTGGGAAGTATGGGGTCAGAGGAGTAGGTGGGGGAGGGGGGAGAGATAAAAACACTCATCTCTCTCTCTCTCACTCTCATGTTCTCTCATCTTCTCTCTCTCTCTCTCTCTCTCTCTCACCCTCTCTGGGGTGTGACTGGCGGCACGCCGGAGGCCGGCCAGCGCTAGCGACGCTGGTGGCTAGGCGCCGGCGTGGGCGGCGGTGGGGGAGCACCAGTCCCCCCACCCATCTCTCTCTCTCTCTTTTTCTCTCTTTCTCTCCCTCTCTCTTCTCTCTCTCTCTTTGGGGCCCCGCCGGCGGCGACGCTGGAGCTCGGCCGGTGGCCGGCGAAGCGGCCGCGGGCGCGGCGGCGGGCGCCGCAAGGGTCGGCAGCAGCAGCGGCTGCTGCTGCGTCTGCTGCTGTTGCCTTTAAAAAAAAAAAAGAGAAGAAGAAGATAAGAGATGGGTTTGGGTTTCGGGTTCAACCCAAACCCGACACGTTATGCACCCGACCCGTTCATTAAATAAGGTAAATTTCATTTTAGCCCCTGTGAGATTGAATAATTACTTTGGGGCCCCTGAAAAATTACAAACAGCCCCCTGAATATTTTCAATTATTACGTATCTAATCTTTTATATTAGTTTTGGTTTCCGAACGATATCTTGGCCATCCGAAGTCGGATTCGGACGATTCTTGAGCCGTTGTGATCATGAAAATGAGAGCTACACATCTTGTATATCAGTATACGGTATTGGGTGTTCAAAATTTATTGGTATACCCGGTGAGTGGAAGTCCTGACTCAAGTATTATTTTTCCAATTTAAAAATAATTATTATTGAGGAACTATTGATGATATTGATCCAGTGAAAATAAGATATTATAGTATTAAAAAATGATTGTGATATTTATTGTAAAAGCGATTAGGTGTTATGGAACCGGAATCCACTAGGATATCCCGAATGATGAATTGCGGATGCGTTATGTATATGTGTGTGAACATAACACGGGTATGATGTCAAATCGTGACTTTGCTAATTATAATTTGTATAGACATGATCGTTAAGTGCTGGAACACGTATTAATATGAGTGAACATAGACAAATATCACATGAGTTATACGTGTGTGAGTCTCTGAACATGATGTATATGTTGCGAGTATTTATTAGAATTTAGAACCGAATAACTAAACACTGGGTTTTGATAAAATTTGTTAAGTGTAAATCTTCAGCTAATACCATCTACCTGTCTGTGATGAATATTGATGTCACTCAACCTGAAAATCGTTAAGTGGGTAAAGTCTACCCCTGATTCCTTTAAACACTGTATTGCATGTGTATTAACTAGTAAGATAAGAATGATAGTTTGTAAGTGAAGATTGATATTATATGCAAGTGATATCCAAGTCATTACAAAATTTATAGTTATGAATAATAATAATCGGACGGTGATTGGTTAACACCGGTATACCTGGTGAGTAGACTAAACAGTGACAATGGGAAATCGATTACAGATCATGAATATTTATTTATTAATAAGAGATAATTAGAAATCAGTTAAGATAAAATATCACTTGAGACCCATCAACCATGATTGGATAATTATAGAATGGGTTACGTTGATACTGGTATAAGCAGAATTTTAAGTTAATATTAGAATTGAACTAAGCAAATAAAACTGAAAATTATCTTTGAGTAACTCGATGTAACCGTGATATAGAAAACTCTATCAATTGGGATATATGTAATTGATGCAGTATGATAGAAATAGTGTATTGATTAAACTATTAAATGTTTTATTAATACTGATAACTCGGATGGGATCGGGACATTTCGGTTAATTAACAATTGTGAACGTGAACCGATAATAATGGAACTGATCAAAGTAATTGATAATGAACTGAATTGGAGCAACTGACTTCCTAGCACTACCGGACATGCTTGATAAATAAATTGAACATCAAAAGCTTATTGTTAAGCCAAGTATACGAGATACTCAAATATTATGTAGTATGTTGAGTATTGATCTTGCGAATACTGTTTTCGTATTTGTTGCGTTTCATGATATATACGATCATAACGTGATTTTGTGTATCAACTTGCACACTTGAGGCATCAAAGGCCAGCTGATGGCCTACATATTATATATATCGATTAAGTTGTTAATCGTAGCAACTGAAAACAATTTGAGGGATAAATAACTAAGATTCATCGAACCTGATGAGAATGAAAAAATAAAACCTTCGAATCAGAACTCGTAAGTAGATATCGTACTTTTAGCGATTAATGATTATTAATGAAAAATTGCTGAATAAGATCAAGTCTGATGATTATCAGATAATGGGTGACCGATGATGGTGTATAAGTATCAAGTGAGTAATTAAACTGGTGAAAACCTGTTAGAGTCAGTATTGAGTAAATCTGACAACTTAATATTAAGTATATCGATTATGATGGATAATTCGATATCAACAAAATAAATACCGATAGTATTGAACTAGTAGTATTTTGGTATGCCTACTTTATACACCGGAGACTTTCAGGTATTCTTGTAATTGATTTAGCAGAACATCGGAATCCCCTATTAAGCTTGGAAGTCACATCTTTATAGTGACACCGATTATATCTAATCGGTAAGAGTTAGATAATTATCTTAATAATTGAAAGTTAGTAATACAGACGAAAGATTGAGCGTCGTGTCAATGAGATTAGTAATCCAGTATTGGTAAGTAATATGTGTATGTGTACGCATGTATATATGTGTGTTGTTTGATTCATATGCGAACGCAGATGATGATTTGGCTAGTAAATGACTGTGTGGTTTGAAACTCGAAGATAGAAGTAAGCAATAACAAACATGATGTATAGAAGTTAGTAGCGTTAACACCAGTATTGGTGAAACCTGAAATAAATTGGGCTGTACCAAATAAAAGTATTAAAACCAGTCCTTACTTGAAATAAAGGATAATTATGATGTCAAAAGTGTAATAATTCATTAATATCAGAATTGTCGTGTAACTATCACTTGTATCAGAAGTAATGAGAAGATTCTAAATTAAATCAAGTTGTAACCAATAGGCAGTTTGCCTGAGGATAAAAGAGGCAAATGATGACAAATCCCGAATGTTAATTAAATGATAAAAGGTGAATAAGTATTATGATTAGAAAAAGCGAATACTAGTACTACGAATCAGAACTTGACCGGTACGATATTGGGGATCATTAAGTTGAATGCTTTATGTGTGTGTTTGGTACCTCTTAAATTTGATAAGAATTTCTCGAACTAACGAATTAAGAAATGAAATCGCATGAACTTGACTGTGTGACACATCGGTATGTATGTGAATGCCTTTGTGATAAGAATATGCATAAGTATATATATGATGTCATGTATTGTACTGGAGGAAGGGACCGGATTTAACCGGAGGTGACCGAAGGAGAGTATTGTTGTTATTTACTGTATTGGGGGAAGGGACCAGGTTTAACCGGAGGTGACCGAAGGGGAGTATTGTTGTTATTTATTGTTGTTATCTATTGTTTCAGAGGAAGGGACCGGGTTGAATCGGAGGTGATCGAAGGGAGTATTGTTGTTATTTATTGTTGTTATCTATTGTTTCGGAGGAAGGGACCGGGTTGAACCGGAGGTGATCGAAGGGGAATATTGATATTATTTTATTGAAGTATGCTTGAATATATGTTCATGATATCCGGTATATGGATATGATTGTTATGATATCCGAATTATGGATGTTAATAGGTATGTCACCTAGTATATCATATGATTGTTTATGATATCAGGTATGATATCCGAATTATGGATGTTAATAGGTATGACACCTAGTATATGCATATGATTGTTTATGATATCCGTATATGGATATGATTGTTTATGATATCTGAATTAAGAATGTTAATATGTATGGCACCTAGTGTATGCATATAGTTGCCTATGACATCGGGTAAATAGATTGTTATGACATCCAGTATATGGATGTGAGTGTCTCGTAATTCTTCATGTATGAACACAATTATAATTGGATACTATCATAAGTAGTGTGTGATGTCATATGTATATTGAGGTAGGCGCAATATTGAACTGTAACTAATCTAGTGAGTAAGATTAGGCTCTCTAAGAGTTTGTTGTGACCATGACTATATATATGAAATACGAACATGTTACAAACTAAAACCGGAGAGGTGATTATAAGAGACTAACGAGTAGATCAAGTATTATAAAATTATTGAGATTGTATGTTAATGAAATATTGGCCACGTGTACCCAGAAGAATATATATAGAAAGTATCAGATAATAGAAAGAGTCTATGATTCATAAGTTGTAATATCAACCACAAGTAGAAAGTATTGAAACTAATTTTGACATTACTCAACTGCATAATACTTGAAGTACAATGGTCGTATAATACAAACTCTATTTTGAATGATTTTACTCACTGAGCTGTTGAGCTCACCCCACCACAGATTGATATTTTCAGGTCATGATAAGGCGAAGGTCTGACCTAGAGCTGCAAGGATGTTCTCCTGAGATGACGTTTGTACTTATTGTAGAATATGAATCTTTTTGTAAACTTTGATGTTATTAGTCACTGTGAGTTAGAATATTATATCAGGGAAGACTCTTCTGTATATGTTTATTTGATGGACCTTGGGATGAACTATATGATGAAAATGAGATTTATAAGTAGGCTGGTATTAGCCGAAATCTAAATTATTGTATTGAGATGGAGTCTATATTTTAGAGGAGATGCTGACGAAATTTCTTTAATATATTCTGATTTACGAGCAATAAGATTGATGATTATGGATTTTGAGGTAATTAAACCTGGAACCGTTACAGTTGGTATCAGAGCTTAGGTTTAGAAACTTGAAGTAGAACTCAGATGTAGGTCTAAGGCAGTATTAGCCTAGAGATTGATTTAAGTCATTAGTTCAGGAATAACATTGATTGTTATGATGAATATCTGTGAGTGTGCAGTTTGTATGAATGAATGTGTACCTTGATATAAGAAGTTCATAGGTGCAATGGGTTCTTATGCGTATGATTAATCTCGAAATGCATGATATTTAACTTTTTCTTATATTCGAATGGAAGTATACCCGTATATACTTTGATTCAGATGAGTTCTATTAGGGGTGCGGGCCCTTAGTATGAACTACCGGTGGTATGAGACACTGGGATAAGGAAATGATAAAATATCAGGCAAGACAAGATTTAATCAGAACGGAAGAACCATATTGAGTATATGTGTGATGATATATAACACGATTATCACCAAGTATGGTAAGTGTATGTGATGATACGATGTGTGATGATATATAACACGATTATCACCAAGTGTGATGTGTGTATGTAATACCATATGATGTGTATATCACCAAGTATGATGGTGAATGTTATGATATAAAGTATGTGTAAGATATTCTATGTGAAAGTGATAATATTGGGCATATATTGTATGTTGTGAACACATAAGGAGATGCATGACCGGAAGAGAACAAATTACCTTATTAGAAGAAAGATTTAATGATATAAAGAAGAAATTGTAAGTATCACTCTTACCTATTATCAGATATGACAAGTTTTCGAGGACGAAACTTTTTCTAAGGAGGGTAGAGCTGTAACACCCAAATTATTAAACTCTGGCTTAAAGTAATATTATTGGGTTAATAATATTTTTTTAGAATTCTTATGACTATCAAATTGTGAATTCTGTGTTGAATGAATTTCAGTGATTCATTATAGAAAATCCGGAATGGATTTAAGTTTTTATAAATCATACCAGATTAATTGATATGAAAAATATATGGAAATACACGGATGTATATACTGTAGGAATACTCGTATAAATACCGAGTATTGGTACTTAATTCTAAAGAGGGATTTGAGAAATGAAAAGTGAAAGAAAAAGAAAATAAAAATAAAATAAAATAAGATTTGATTGATGGAGTGTGGGAAGTATGCGTTGAGGGGAGTAGGTGGGAGTAGGTGGGGGGGAAGAAATAAAAACACTCATCTCCCTCTCTCTCTCTCACTCTCATCTCTCTCTCTCTCACTCTCATCTTCTCTCTCTCTCTCTAACCCTCTCTAGGGTGTGACCGGCGGCACGCCGGAGACCGGCCAGCGCCGGCGACGCCAATGGCTAGGCGCCGGCGTGGGCGGCGGTGGGGGGAGCACCAGTCCCCCACCCATCTCCCTCTCTCTCTCCCTCTCTCTTCTCTCTTTCTCTCTCTTTGGGGCCCCCGCCGGCGGCGACGTCGGAGCACGGTCGGTGGCCGGCGAGGCGGCCGCGCGGGCGCAGGCGCGACGGCGGGCGCCGCAAGGGGCAGCAACAGCAGGCTGCTGCTGCTGCGTCTGCTGCTGTTGCCTTAAAAAAAAAGAAAGAAAAGAGAAGAAGAAGATAAGAGATGGGTTTGGGTTTCGGGTTCAACCCAAACCCGATCCGTTATGCACCCGACCCGTTCATTAAATAAGGTAAATTTTATTTTAGCCCCTGTGAGATTGAATAATTGCTTTGGGGCCCCTGAAAAATTACAAACCGCCCCCTGAATATTTTCAATTATTACATATCTAATCTTTTATATTGGTTTTCGTTTCCGAATGATATCTTGGCCATCCGAAGTCAGATTCGGACAATTCTTGAGCCTTTGTGATCGTGGAAACGAGAGTTACACATTTTGTGTATCAGTATACGATATTTGGTGTTCAAAATTTATCGGTCTACCCGGTGAGTGAAAGTCCTAATTCAAGTATTATTTTCCCAATTCAAAAATAATTATTATTGAGAAGCTATTGATGATATTGATCCAGTGGAATTAAGATATTATAGTATTAAAAACATGATTGTGATATTTATTGTAAAAGTGATTAAATGTTATAGAACCGGAATCCACTAGGATATCCCGAATGATGAATTGTGAATGCGTTATGTATATGTGTGTGAACATAACACGGGTATGATGTCAAATCGTGACTTTACTAATTATAATTTGTATAGGCATGATCGTTAAGTGCTGGAACACGTATTAATATGAGTGAATATAGACAAATATCATATGAGTTATACGTGTGTGAGTCTCTGAACATGATGTATATGTTGCGAGTATTTATTAGAATTTAGAACCGAATGACTAAACACTGGGCTTTGATAGAATTGTTAAGTGTAAATTTTCAGCTAATACCATCTACCTGTCTGTGATGAATATTGATGTCACTCAACCTGAAAATCATTAAGTGGGTAAAGTCTACGAAGGAACCCACCAGAAACCCCTCAATATACTATAATGATGTATGCATTTATGATTTTTATTAAGAATTTTACCCCATCTAATTTTCAAAATTTCAAACTAATTTCAGAGTCATTATTTTCAACACCTTTGTCTCAAAATGGAGTATGAAAAGATGGAATGATTGATCTGGAGTCAGCAAGGTCATGAACTACAATCGGCTCAGGAAATTGACTGAAGTCAAGTAAAGGTTTAGGAGTCGAAATTTGTTTAGGAAGTGAGTCTAAATCAAGAAGTTGAAACTCAAGTCCACATTCATTTTCTCACAACGGAATGTGACTTTCTAAGATTGGTGATTCAAGTTCAAGAATGAGAGGTATGGGAATCAATACTGACTCTAAAATGTTGCTCAAGTTGGGTAGTAAAACAGGAGTCAAAATTGATTCAGAAATTTGAACTGGATCACAAATTTGAGAATTTGGGTCACATTCTTTTTTGAGTTCAATTTCATAAAAATGAGAACGTGTCAATTTATTAATGGAACTTTCAAAAGTATGGGGTTGATCAAGTTCAATATGTTGATCTAGAAAGTAGTTGTTGTTGCTTTGAAGAAGAGAGGAAGAAGATGAGCTGGGTTATTGGGTTTGGGTTCTAAGAAACCCGACCCATTATGAACCCGATCCGACCCGCTATGCATATTAAAGGTATAATTTCATTTAAGCCCCTGATGGATTAAATAAATTATTTTGGGGGCCTGATAAATTACAAATAGCCTCTGGATATTTTCAATTATTACGTATCTAACCCTATTTTTGTATCTCGTGAGTATTAGGGCGATATCTCGGCTATCTGAACTCCGATTCGCATGATTCTGGAGCCTTTGGATTTGTGGAGACGAGAGCTACACGTCCTTAATATTGGTATGCGATTTTGGACATTCAAGAATTTATTGAACGAAGGTGAGTGAAAGTCTTTACTCAAGTTTTAACTTTCCTAATTAAGAAATAGTCTGAATAAGTAATTGTTTAGTATTGAAATAGTGGAACAAGAGATGTCATTAAAATGTTTATTTTGAGAATTATTGTCAAATATGAATGAGTGTTGTGAAACTGGTATCCGATAGGATATTCTGGATATTGATTTGTGATAATATTAGAAATTGTGCGAAGGCCAGTAAACAAGAATTGATATCCATTGTAGATAATATTTATCTATTGAACGTGCATGATAATTAACTAATCATCATTGAATTGGTGACTGGAATGAGTTATTACGGGAACCTGTAAGGTGAACTCTAAGTTTGATTCTTCCACAGGATCGTAAATTGATTGATGAACTGATAAGTATACACATTAAGATAATATTAGATATCATTAGTTAAAAGCAATATGAGATTGATTAGATGAATAATCAATATATCAAAACCTCTTTTTCGAAAATTTGTGTATGACTGGGAATTAAGTTTATGACTTAATAGTTAAATCAAGTATAACTTATACTTAACTAAGAGAATAATGAAACTCATTATCGGTGATTGACTCCAACTAGTTGCTTACTAGTTACCAATCGTTTGGATTGAAAATGAAATTCTTATAATACTCTAATTATGAATAAATAGTGAAAAAAAAACAGAAATTCATGTATAGCTGATAGCAAGGAGGAATTCTTTAAGCAATGGAGTATTATAAAAATAAATAAATAAATTGCTCAATTGACGATCTATCATAGGATCAAAATCGTGAATCAGAAAGGGTGAAACCGGTATTGCTGGATAATAACTGATTTAGAGAAGATATAATCCGTAACTGATTCAATGAAAGGATAATCATGATTCTTGAGATTTTCCAATCATTTCGTGTGCATTTAATAGAAACAAGTATAATGTGACAAGTTGATTTATCAGAATATCGAGACTTCTCAGCTAGTCTTGAGATTCCTATTTCTATAGCGTATTGATTGTATTTAATCAGTAATTAATAGATAATTATCTGAATGATAGAGTATTGCTGGCATAGGAGAAAGATTTAGCGTCGTGTCAATTTGTATATTAATTCAGTGTTAGTAGTCGGTGCATTTATAAGGAGTTAGAATGAAATAACTCATTAGGATTGATGGCTGATTTATATAATTGATAATACCTATGTGTGTGTGTGTGTGTGTATACACACACACACACACGTGTGAATACAGAAGACGATTTGATTGGTACTTGACTGAAATAAAGATAAATTGTGAAGTTAAAAACTATAAAATCAGTAATGATAGAAATCGGTACATACAAAACTGACAATTATGAAATTGGTGACAAATGTTCGTAATAAATGGATTTATTGAGACAACGAAGGTCCCTGAATGGTTTAGAATTAATAAATAGAAATCAGTAACGATAGAACTAGTGTTATAGAAACCGGTAGCATTGAGACCAGTGTTGGTAGAATACAGAGCTAACCCTGAAACTGAACCAGGTAATTGAAATTAAAAACATCACTTGGTTAGAATAAGGGTAACTATGTTTTTGAGAGTTCTGATTTATTGAACACACTTAGTGTATATAATATGATATTATAGATGTGAAACTGAAACATCTGTAAGTAATCGTTTGATCCGATAAACCTTAGCAAAAGTGAGATTTATTATATTAATCGATGAATTTGTAATCCCTATCAAGTTTTATGATACAGTTCATACTGATAGGAGATCTGGTGAATGATTAAGGTAAATGGTAATCCAGTTTCAATAACTGGTATATTATTAGTGTAAAGAAAGTGAGGGTTTTAATGAAATCAGAGAAACCGGCAAATCAATTAGTGAGTAAAAGTTCTCATTTAGGTGTTTAATTATGTGATTGATTTAGTAATAATCATGTTCTTAACATGATAAGTGATAACAAGAGATGAATAAATAATATGATTAGAAAGATCGAATATTGGTGATAAGAAACAGAACTTGACCGGTAAAATACTACTAATATTAACCTGTATGCATTATATGTGTTTAGTATATTTTAGATACTATAAGAATTTTCTTGAAACTATGATAACGAACTAAGAAGTGAAATCGTATGAACTTGACTGTGTGTGACATATCGGTATGGATGGAAATGTATTTATGATAATGAATATGCATATGTATGTATATGATAGTTGTGTCTGTAGTATTTGTTTATGCATACTAGTATGTAAATATATGCATGCATGTCATTTATTGCATGATATTTATGTATTATTGGAGGAAGGGACCGGGTGTAACTGGTGGGTGTGAAGACGGAGCAAAATGTATTATCGAATGAAGGGGCTGGGCGTAACCGGTGGGTGCGAAGACGGGGCAAAATGTATTATTTGAGGAAGGGACCGGGTTGAACCAGAGGTGATCGAAAGAGAGTATTGTTATTATTGTTATTGAAATGTGCTTAGCATAAATTTTGATGCTTTGATTTTATTTGATCAATTAAAAGCATGCATGAATGTATAATGATGACATCCGTTATATGGATGTGATTGTTGTGTGACATCTGTTATATAGTTGTGGTTGTTTATGACATCCGTTATAGGGATGTGGTTGTTTTTGACATCCGGTATATGGATGTGATTGTTATGACATCCGATATAAGGATGTGGTTGTTTATGACATCCGGTATATGGATATAGTTGTTTGTGCGGTATATGAATATGGTTGTTTGTGATATCCGGTATATGGATGTGGTTGTTGTGTGCCTCATCATGTATGAACATACAGTTATAAATTGGATACTACCATGAGTGATATGTGATGTTCGCGTTTGTAGCATTTCATATGTATATGAGGATAATAATAAATTATAAACTAATATAAAAGTAAATAAGATTGAATGCCCGAGAGATACGTTTATGACCATGAATCATTTGTAAAACATGAATGTGTTATGAACTGATTATAAGTGGTATATGAACATATTATATGATATTGTATCACTAAATCTATAAGTGATATATATTAAAGTGTATGTGATCGATGAATCCTAAGGTGGATATAAGAGATAAACAATCAGGCTAGGTGTTATATAACACAAGATATTATATGTGAATATTAGGACACGTGTGTCCAGAAGAATGCGAAGAACAAATATATCAGAGACCCATTAAGCTGCACTATTCATTATAAGTAGGAAGATAATTGAGATTATTCTTGAAAATGTTCAACTGCATCATACTTGATTTTTAATGATATTAAATTGCATACTTAATTTGAATGACTTTATTCACTGAGCTGTTGAGCTCACCCCACCATAAATTGATGCTTTCAGGTCACAGTGAGGCGAAGGCCCGGCTTACAGCTACAAGGATGTTCTCCTGAGATGATGCATGTATTTGCTGTAGAATGTGATTCTTTTATAAACTCTGATTGTAACAGTATTTGTGGATTAGTAATAGTAGTAGTAGATAGTGGTATACTTATGAGAAAAAGTAATAATTTAATAGTTGATTAATGAAGATAAATATCAATAATTGTAGTTTCTATAAATTGGTTTTGTGTTAGAATGTTATATCGACCTAGTGTGAATGATTAATTGATCGACCTTGAGATGAATTTAGAATTGATAAGTAGGCGAGGTCAAGCCGAAATGATTTTATATATTGCATGGGATGTTGTATATGGATAAATAGGCTGACGTTAGCCAAAATCTGATATATTGTTTAAGGCAGACTCCACATTTCAGAGGAGGTGCTGCTAAAATTTCAGAGATTATCTGAATAATTAAGTGTTGAGGTTTATAAGTATGGTAATTTAGGTGATTATATCTGGGACTGTTACAAATTAGGTTTGTGTTCTTGGCTGGTTTCAGGTCCTACACGTGGTATCAGAGAGCTAGGCAATGCTTGGGTTCCGTTTGGTGGAGTGAATCTTAATTAGAACTTGATTTTGTAGATCTGAGACTTTGGAGGGATAAAAATCGGATTTTTACAACATTGGATCTCATCTTTAATCTTTTGGTGGAGAGATCAATTGGAAACTTTTCTTAGAGTTTCAATTAGAGGTAAAAATCTGAACTATATTATTTGTAATTCCATTCCATAGTTGTTCTGTAATACCCCGTTCCCAGAATACGTACTTAGTTGCGTATTCAGATTTCCGGTCGTATTTTTTTCGATTTGTTTCCTGTATTTATTCTGTATAATGAATTCCTTATATGATTGTTTTATCTTGGATTTGGATTCGTGGACTCGGAGTCAGTCCCAGTCCGAACCAGGAAACCGATTGTAGTATATTATTCGATTTGGTCTTTCCGGTGATTAGATTTGACCGATTTTAGTTTTAAATATCATTTTCCAATATTATATATTTTCTATGATTTTCTAGATTTTTCTGGAATTAAAATGAAGTCTTCAAAACCCGTGTCGGCCAGTGCCGCTGACCGATTCCTGGATTTTTAATTCTTAAACGGTTTGGAATTTCATGATGGTCCTTTAGGCTTTATTCTTTAGAATCATATTTTCTACCTACATTCTTTTTCTGAGGATTTTTGGATTTTATGAAAATTCCAACGGAGTCGGTAAATTATTGATTCCGGGATTTTTATCTTTAGAACTATAAAGTATTTCTTAAAACGGATTTCACTATGATTCTTAGTTTAATATTCTTGATTTTTGGTAATTATTTCGGGTCGTTCCGAGATACTTGAATTTCGGACGATTCCGGTATTTTTTCCGAAAGATTTCAGCATCCACGACTCAGTTCCGGGAATCCGCCACTTCCATATTTTCATTTTCCATTCCAAGAGTATTCCTTCCCTTTTCCATTTTCTTTCCCATTTCCTATTTTCTTTCTTTCCTTTCCTTTAACTTCCACCACACACTTTACCTATTTTCCAAAATTCTAAAATCCTTTTTCTTATTCCACCAACTCCCACCTACCCCATTAAATGCATTTCTCTCTCTCCCTCATCCCATGGCCGGCCAAGTGGCCAAGAGAGGGACACTCACCTCACCTCCCCACTTTGCAATTAAGCCCTCCCCTTTTGTTTAATTGCATCCCCTTTACAAAATCCAAATCCCATATATACCTTTCCTTTCCCATTTTCATTTCTTTTTTCACTTCATCACTCCTCTTCACTTCTTCTTCCTCCTCTCCCTTGGTGACCACCGCACCTCCGGCCAGCCCCTCCGGCCGCGTCGCCGGCGTGGACTCCTCCCAACTCCGGCCAAGCTCCACCTCCTCCATCACCAACAACAACAACTCCTCCATCTCCTTCTTCCTCAAGGATCATCACCAACTCTACCTTTCCTCTTCCTCTCCATCATCAATTTGGTGAGTAATCTTCCTCATCTAGACTTGATTTATCTTAGTGTGTTTGTATTTTCATATCTTGTACAATATGTCTCCAAATCCATGATTAATTAGCCATCAAACACAAACCCTAGAAATCTGTTCTGTTTGCTGTTTTAGTCGATTAGTCGACTAGACCTATAGATTAGTCGACTAGAAAACCCTAGCTGAAACGTAGCCTTTTCTGATAACACAGTATTAGTCGACTTACCTTAGTTCCTAGTCGACTAGAGGCCCTTAGTCGACTACTCCCTTGACCCTAGTCGACTAACCCTTCCTGGACCAGAAACCTTAACTCTCTGTATCACAGTATTAGTCGACTTAGCCTAACTATCAGTCGACTTGTCATGTCTGTTAGTCGACTACCCCTATGACCCTAGTCGACTAACTTTTCCTGAATCTGAATATCAACTTTCTGGAACCCAGTATTAGTCGACTACCACAGACTGTTTCGACTAACCCCTTTATTAGTCGACTACTCATCCTACCCTAGTCGACTAATTCTGTCTGTTGTTACAGTTATTTACCTTCTCAAACTTGGATCTTATACTTGGTTTATATGTTGTATATTATACTTCTTGACTTGTATCTTGACTAACATCATCTTCACTTCTCTCTTTCTCTCTCCTCTTCACTCTACATATATATATCATAGTTTATGGCGTGCCCCGGATTTCGTGGATTTCGGCTCTTTCGGTATTTTGGAGTTTAGGCGAGTATTCTCACTCGCTACTTTCTTGTATGCGAGTAGTCTCGCTCTTCTCTTATCTCTATTTGAGTTTCCAGTTTCGTCGGAACGATAATATTCATTTCCTATTTTCATGTATTTGATTCCATGTCTATATATATCTTTTGATGCTTTTATACCATGCGTGGCCGACCCTTCGTGGTCGTTGACTTCTTGATTTCTGCTATGTTATCACTGCCATGTTATTGCCTCAGACATATCATTTGCATGCTTACTTTTAACACATGTATATCACCTACATCTGGCATGGTATCACCTGACTCCCAGTATGTTATCACCTGACTACCCGACATGCCACTATCTGGCAAGACCATCTTGTTATGTCATGACTGACCCAGACTTATTATCAATCCATTGTTATGCATGTTACTTGATATACATCACCACTTATCATGCTATCTCTTGATACCAAGCATGGTACACCGATTCTTATAATTATCACGATAATGGGAGTGTAGTACTGATTACAGTTATGTATTACCGTTATGATTACAGTTATGATCCTACTCATTCTCATAATCTGATAATCATATTAACATGCTATAAAAAGGACAACTTGCACGGGGAATGGGAGGAAGTGATGGATGCCGGAATGATACCTTGCTTATAGTGACGGAATTAAAGTATATATATATATACATATATATATATGCAATGGTGGAAGTGTTTTGATATTACTGATTATACCTACCGGTTCCAGGGGTATGGAACTACTATAAGAAAGACTATCAGTTCTCCATCGGCTTCCGTTAACAACCTTGGCTAGCTTATATATGGATGTATGTGAGTTGGCCGTACACCGAGCCACATACCTAGATATATGGGTTAGACGAGTAATAATAATAATAATATTAATAATTGATACTGTCATGGGTATTGTTATGATTCTTAATATTCCAGTCATGTTTCCAGTTGTGATACTTATCATGATTTCCTTGATTCCAGTGATGATTCCGTCTTAACTATTACTTGTTCCTGCTTTGGATTTATGTTGTACTTATTATGTATCCCCGTTATGACTATCATATGATTTGCATCTCTGATTCTATACGCTTGGATATTTCTGTGGCATGAGATAAAGGTATATAGATGAGGGTTTCCTTGTTTGGATTATTCCTTCGATGTACTAGTCTCATGGGACCGTGACCTAAGCGTATACAATCACTTTTGCTCATGATCTGCTTTATCCTGGATTTCCTGTTTTATGGATATTATGTTATACTTGTTCACATACATTTCACTTGTGTTCTAACCCTCCTGTCTTCTGAGTTTGACACTTGTGTTCCTCCTGGCTCGCCACCTGGCTTTGTATCATACTCGCCTGGGGAGTTTCACTGA
>JAVJIF010013789.1:0-77610 GCA_038442645.1 Agave tequilana
TATGCTTTAATGAATTCAAAATATCTTGTTTTTGTATCATGAAGAAGTTTGGAAAACAAGTTTTGGAAAAATACAAGTTTTCAATTGAGCCAATATTTTCATATTACAAAAATAGTCCAAATCTTTTATAACATGCCTTGATTTTGTGCAAGCATGTTTGTTTATCAAAGTATATTGGTAAAACTATTTTTGTAGATTTTTCAGTATTTTGGGATTTTATTTTAGCCAAAAAGACCATGTTTTAAATCCCTAAATTTTCTGATCTGGCTGTAGCCGGTCGACCGACCCGGCCGACCGACGTGCACGCTAGTTCTGCAGGATGGCCGGCCGACCGACCCGGTCGACCGTCCAGAGAGCTCTGCTCTCTGGAAAGGCCCCGGAAGGCCGGGCGGCCGACCGGACAGAGAGATTGCTCTCTGTATCCTGGCTCGGTCGACCGCCCGGTCGACCGATGGCTTAAACAGTCTGAAATATGACCGTTGGCCGGCCGACCGGACGGTCGACCGACAGGCCTGACAGACCTCAACGGCTAGTTTTCCAGACTCTATAAAAAGGGACTTTTGGGGGCTGTTTTGATTAAGATTTTAGGAGAATTTCAAGCCAGTTTTTCCTATCCTTTCAAGAGGTTTTCTTCACATATTTGAGAGCAAATATTTCCAATCAAAAGGAGTTTTATTAAGAGTGTTAAAAGAGATTTCTTTAAGTTTTCCTCCACCATTCTCTTCCTTGTTTCTCACACAAACACTTGAGCTATCCATTGCTTTATCTATCCATAGGAGTGTTGTAGTGAGAGTTTATAATGGTGATCAAAGTGTTTAGATCATCAAGAGATCATTTCTTGTTTCTTGAGGAGGCGGACGAGTGTGTTCGCGGTTGTTTAGAGTTCGTGTGTGAACTCTTGGTTTGAGGTGCGCCCTCGGCGAGCTTGTGGGGCTTGCGGTGTGTACGGACTAGAGAGAGTCCAAGGAGTTCTAGTGGGAACTCATTGTAGGTGTTGCGGCACCGAGGAGTGATCCGGTGGGATCGATTATAGTGGAAATCCTTCGTGTGTCGAAGGCGGGGATGTAGAGCAAGTGTGCTCGAACCTCGAAACAAATCCCTTGTGTTTGCGATTGCTCACTCACTCTCTCTGTCTCTTTTTATATCTTGCATGCTTCTATTGTGTTTATCTTTACATGCTTGATATATATTGTGTACTTAATTGATATACTTGCTTGGGATTGTTTGCTAACACTTGTATTCAACCAAGAGAGCCAACGCGGCACCTCAACCCATTCAAGGGGAGTCTAGAGGAGTTTGTCCAAAGTCCTTCACGGGAAATTCGGCAACATTCTTGTGTTATACGTGGTGTTTAGTGTAAGAGTTTAGTTTAGGTCATAATAGTTTTTTACTTCCGCATTATTTGGCATTAAGTGACCATTAGATTAGCCATCACCTATTCACCCCCCCTCTAGGTGATTTACAATTGGTATCAGAGCTTGGTACTCTAATTTGGGTCTTACAACCTAGAGTTAAAGATCCTCATTTTTAGGCTAATCACAATATTTTGTACACACACCATGGACTTCATGTCACCACCCACCTTTGACATTCTTAACATCCAAATTTGAAAGGTTAAGATGTCTTTGTACCTCAAGGCCCTAGGCATACATGCTTACCTTGCCATCACTAATGATTATTGTTTAAATGGTAAGAATATGGAGGCTAATGCAAAAGCCCTTTATGCTTTAAAGAGTACCCTAAATGATAATTATTTATCTAGGGTTGCTAACATTGATTCGGCTTTTGTAGCTTGGAACATCATCACCTCCCTTGGCGAAAAAGATCTATATTATGCGGGGAGCGATTCGGACGTTGGAAGCAACACCTCCAACTTGTGCTATATGGTCCAAGGGGATAACCCCCTTGAGGTAATTACCGAATCCGAGGTAGATGATAATGACATGTCATATGATGAACTTACTTCATTTTGTCAACAACTATTAGAGAAATATGACATGCTAAGAAAAGATAATAAAAATTTGAAAAAGAAGTTTGATTGCATGCATATAGAAAATGATTCATTTAGAACTAAGATTGCATGCTTAGAAAAAGAAAAGGAAGATTTGAAAAATGAGAATGTTTCCTTATTTTCAAAATTGAATGATTTGTGTGAAGGAAACAATACTTTGAAAAATAAAATTGATTTTGTGGAAAAACAAAAAGAAGTTGTTTTTCAAGAAAATAAGTCTTTAAAAAGAAAATTTTGTGAAAAAGAAAAGGATATTATTTCGAAAAAGAAAAAGAAAAATGATTCTTTATCTCATCATGCTTTACATGCCACCACAAATGAGATAAAAGTTTTAAAAAATAAAATGGATTGTTTGAGCTCAACTTTGAGCTCGTGTGCATTCAACCATTCTAGATTGGAGTCTTTGTTTTCAAAGAAACAAACTCCACACATTCATGCACATCATCATGCTTATGTTGCACATCATGATCACACTCACACACATAAGCATTCTAAGGTGTACATGTGTACACATTGTGGCCGCAAAGGCCATTTAGCAAAATTTTGTTATGACAAGTTGCATCATTTTAATTTTGCTAATAATAAAAATTTTTGGGTTCCTTACAAGACTAACCCCAAAGGACCCAAGAAAATATGGGTATCAAAATCCCCACCTTGTATATTTGATGTAGGTGAGGGCTCTCACACGACGTGAGAGGAATGGTGCCTTGATGGTGGGTGCACTTGAACTAAAAGGACACATATTTGGAGCACCGCTATCAAGGAGGTTTTGGTGGGAAAGACCACCATGTTTGGAGCTTTGGAGTTGGTAACAATCTCTAAACTCCTATTTTTTTATACATGCCTATTTCATATGTGATATTTTTAGCATGTTCATGTTTTATTTGTTTTATTCTTCATGTGGTAAATAGATGGTTAGATGTAGTATTTGTCAAAACTTGTATTTATACATGTACAAATAGTGAGCAACAAATTGAGTCATATACGTTTGCACTTCATTGTTCATTTGTACTCACTATATGCACATGTATAAGCTAGTTTTGATGATTCTCTCATTTATACATGCTTTGCCAAATTTTATGATTTTACTTCATGTATATGTATTTTTAATTCAAATCTAATAAATACACATGTATACCCGTGAGTCTCTTACCTTCATGCAAATACATTTGATAGACTCTTTTATGTTTGGGATATGCATGTGTATTGTTAGTTTTGGATAAATCATACATATACCATGAAGATTAGTGTTTTAATGAAAAATGATTTTTCATGTTTTTGTTTTGTTAAAAAATGTGACTTATGACCTTTTTGAGCTTCAATGTCTATTTTCATGAAAATGTTATTTACATGACTTTTGAACACTCACACTTTATTTATTTTGTCATGACTTAGTTTCATGGACATATTTTTGAGCTTTATAGACTATGAGTGTAAATTTTGTGTATTTAGTTTTGTTTCATGAAAAACATATGATTTATTGTATTTTGAAGGATCTTTAACTAGTTTTTTTTTAAAAAAATCAATTTATACTAGTTATTTATTCTTCAAATTAGTAGCTTATGAGATATCCACATGATCCTACTTTACTTCAATCATATGGATAAATTCTTTTGTGTTCTCAAGATTTGATGCTTCCTGAATTGAATATTAGTTTAAATGTTAGTTTTTATCAACACTATGATTTATACTTGTACATATTGTGGGTCACAAATAAATCTATATATGGTTAGGTTTGATTGCTTATTTATGCCCATTAGGTGTGCTAGTATAGCCTAGTTTTGATGATCCTTATATTTTTAAACTTGTATTCCCATTTTGGATTTGTGTTATGATCATGTGCTTTCATTTCATGTATATGTTTATTTTGCCAAACTTTAAGATATACATGTATACCTCTTGAGTCATTTGCCTTTCATGCAAATATATATATATGGACTCAATTGTGTTTAGGGATATGTATGTATACTTCTTGTGTTGTCAAAACATACATATACCTTGAAATATAATTTTTTAAATAAAAATTTTGTGGTGATTTTTATGTTTTCAAAATTTATGATAATTTTCACATTGTCTTATTTAAAGGAATATTGAGCTTCATTGCCATTTTCATGTGATTTACACATATTTCATGAAAAATATTTTTACTTTATTCCTTGATTGAAGGATTCCATACTAGTTTTCAAACATTCTCATTTAACTAGTTCGAGTTCTTCATGTGGTAGATTATATGATGTATACACTTAAGCTTATTTTTCTATTGGTATCATTGGATTTTTTCTATTGGTATCAATATGACTCTTTTTGTATATACTCATATTTTGTTCTCTTATATATGTATGTATCATTTTTAATATACTCTTTTCATACATATATATATATATATGATTTGTCTTGTGCTTGAGCTAAAGTTGACTTACATATTTAAAGCACAAAGGTTGTTAATGCTAAGCTTAATTCAAATCTTATCTTTTTTTCAAGCTTATGCATTAGTTTATAATTGGTATCAATGAGGTTGATCATTACTTTACTATTGTTCACTATTTTACAATTGATCATTTTCAAAATTGATATCAAAATTCAAAATTTTGTTTTATGAGAAAAATTCAAATTTTTGATGTGTATTGTCTATATGCAAGGAGAGCTTAACATCTCTTCTACATATAAATTCATGTTGAGTGTATCTTGTATTGAGGAGCTTGACATCTCTTTTTTATACGATACACGTGTGTAGGGGGAGCTTCACATCTCCTCTTATGCATTGCATATTTTACGTTATGTGAATTAGGGCTTGTCATCCTTCTTTCATGTAATGTATATGTGTAGGGAAGTTAACTTAGCGTCTTTCTCTTCATGAATGTATATCGTATATAACCTTTTATTGATATGTTTGATTTGACCCCTTAGTGATCTTTTTGTTTATGACAAAAAGGGGGAGAAATTTTTTTTTGATTATGTTTTTACCCCTTTTGTTGATGATTGACAAAAAGGGAGAGAAAGATTTTGGTTTATATGCATGTGTTTTTGTGAAAAAGGATTCTTTATGCATATATGTTTTGTTTTACAAATAGGAGAAAAAGAATTTGATTTGTTTTATGCTTGATTAGCATGTTTATCTCCTAGTATTTGCATACATGTTTATGAGCATTCATTGCATATTTATTATTTTGTGTTATGCATGAGTTAAGTGGGAGCTTCTTTGAAGCTCTACTTTAATCTATGCATATATAACTTTATGAGTTTTGTCATCATCAAAAAGGGGGAGATTGTTGGCCCGAAGGCCTATCACTCTAGTTTTGATGATGATCAACTCATGTAGTTATTGTACTAATGATCTTGTATTTAATTAGTGACAGATTTGTTATCAAGATCTTTGTAGGTGTGGAGCTTCAACAAAGGATTTAAAGTCAAGTTTTGAAGCTAGCACCGGTTGATTCACGAGCCTATGCATTAAGACCACATCAAGAGTTGAGCTCGTTGGATCGTGTTTGGACCAAGTCTAGAAGATAAGAAGGCTTCAAGTGAAGACTTCAAGAAGATGAAGACTTGTGTCTAGGTATAAGATTTTTGTTTTTAGTTAAAATGTAAAGGATAGAATAGTTGGTAGATTGCTCAAGTATATATCACACACACACTCTTGATTTAGTTGTCTTTTCATAAAAGAATTTTTAGATTTAGAAAAGACTTTCATTTTGAAAAATACTATTTTGGTTTTTGATGTTTTCTCATGTACATGTCTTTTGAAACCAAAATCATGTTTAATGCTTAATGTCAAAAACATAGATATCTTATTTGTGTAGTGGATCATATCCATACACACTATGCTTTAATGAATTCAAAATATCTTATTTTTGTATCATGAAGAAGTTTGGAAAACAAGTTTTGAAAAAATACAAGTTTTCAATTGAGCCAATATTTCCATATTACAAAAATAGTCCAAATCTTTTATAACATGCTTTGATTTTGTGCAAGCATGTTTGTTTATCAAAGTATATTGGTAAAACTATTTTTGTAGATTTTTCAGTATTTTATGGGATTTTATTTTAGTCAAAAAGATCATGTTTTAAATCCCTAAAATTTCTGATCTGGCTGTAGCCGGTCGATCGACCCGGTCGACCGACGTGCACGCCAGTTCTGCAGGATGGCCGGCCGACCGACCCGGTCGACCGTCCAGAGAGCTCTGCTCTCTGGAAAGGCCCCGGACGGCCGGGCGGCCGACCGGACAGAGAGATTGCTCTCTGTATCCTGGCTCGGTCGACCGCCCGGTCGACCGATGGCTCAAACGGTCTGAAATATGACCGTTGGCAGGCCGAACGGACGGTCGACCGACAGGCCTGACAGACCCCAACGGCTAGTTTTCCAGACTCTATAAAAAGGGACTTTTGGGGGCTGTTTTGATTAAGATTTTGGGAGAATTTTCAAGCCAGTTTTTCCTATCCTTTCAAGAGGTTTTCTCCACATATTTGAGAGCAAATATTTCCAATCAAAAGGAGAGTTTTATTAAGAGTGTTAAAAGAGATTTCTTTGAGTTTTCCTCCACCATTCTCTTCCTTGTTTCTCACACAAACACTTGAGCTATCCATTACTTTATCTATCCATAGGAGTGTTGTAGTGAGAGTTTATATTGGTGATCAAAGTGTTTAGATCACCAAGAGATCATTTCTTGTTTCTTGAGGAGGCGGACGAGTGCGTTCGCGGTTGTTTAGAGTTCGTGTGTGAACTCTTGGTTTGAGGTGCGGCCTCGGCGAGCTTGTGGGTCTTGCGGTGTGTACGGACTAGAGAGAGTCCAAGGAGTTCTAGTGGGAACTCATTGTAGGTGTTGCGGTACCGAGGAGTGATCCGGTGGGATCGATTATAGTGGAAATCCTTCATGTGTCGAAGGCGGGGATGTAGAGCAAGTGTGCTCGAACCTGGAAACAAATCCCTTGTGTTTGTGATTGCTCACTCTCTCTCTCTCTCTTTGTCTCTTTTTATATCTTGCATGCTTCTATTGTGTTTATCTTTACATGCTTGATATATATTGTGTGCTTAATTGATATACTTGCTTGGGATTATTTGCTAACACTTGTATTCAACCAAGAGAGCCAACGCGGCACCTCAACCCATTCAAGGGGAATCTAGAGGAGTTTGTCCAGAGCCCTTCACGGGGAATTCGGCAACACTCTTGTGTTATACGTGGTGTTTAGTGTAAGAGTTTAGTTTAGGTCATAATAGTTTTTTACTTCCGCATTATTTGGCATTAAGTGACCATTAGATTAGCCATCACCTATTCACCCCCCCTCTTGGTGATTTATAGGTTGACCACGCGGGTCTCCTGAGAGACGTTGAAGCGAGCATTACGCATGACGCAATTAGCCACGACATCCTTCACAGCAGCCGCGTCTGAGAGGATCTCAGAGCGGACTTCGGGGCAAATCCCCGTAGAGACCCTGCGGTAGGCCCGGGCCTTTGGGCTCTTGGAGCCGGAAGAGAGGAACTCTTCATACTTTGCTTGGTCAAATTTCACGACGAGTGATTCGACCGTTTTTTCCATGTAGATGACGTCACCTTGCGCCACCACATGCTCGTCAGTGGAGAAAGTAGTCCCCAGCGGAGTCGCCATCTCTTGTTTGACGGGAGAAGGTTCCTTGTAAAATTTCCTTGAATCAAACGAAAGATTACAATGAATTTACACTCCGATTACAAGAGAGGGAAGATGTTGAGACTTGAATCTCCCCTTTGTTTAATGCTGGGTTCTTCAGGTGGCGGTGAAAAGTGAATCTTATTTTTCGTTAACCGGGTGAACGTCAAGAACTCTTGGGGATCTTCTCTTTGGATGGTCGATGGAGTAACACAGCTCCTGATTGACCAGGAATCTCAAAGAGATTATAAGCACAAATTAACTTGTACGCAACAAGTTGATTGAAGAGCTAGACTCTCTTTCTTTTTGGTGGAAGTCTCGGAGTTTGTATAGCTCACGAGCCAAGTTCCTCTTCAAAAAGTCTTTTTGAATCCACCCACCGACCCCTTCTCAATAGCAAGTGGGGCTATTTATAGAGGTATCAGAGGCGAACGTGCCCCCCTAAAAACACTCCATAATGGGGGGGGGGGTTAACTTCCTTATTATGTGGGCAGTGATTGACCCCATAACAAGGGTAGTTATAACTGAGACGCGGGTTTCGACCCTCGCGCCTTGGTGCTGCAGTGATGCTGAGACGCGGGTTTCGACCCTCGCGCCTTGGTGCTGCAGTGATGCTGAGACGCGGGTTTCGACCCTCGCGCCTTGGTGCTGCGCGCCTTAGTGCTGCAGTGATGCTGAGACGCGGGTTTCGACCCTCGCGCCTTAGTGTTGCAGTGATGCTGAGACTAGCCCTGCGTCTGGAGTTCGGGACTCTGCTTTTTGATGACTTGTCTTTTAGTGATTTTTAGACAGCCTACACTTACCTCTTCAGTCAATTGTCTAACCCTAGATCGTTAGCAATAATTTACCTTGAGTTAGAGGTGACCAAAGCATAGCCCATAAGATTGTAATCGGTTTCATCAACATTAGATCATCAAAACGCAAACGGAAAGCATGAAATAAGAAGACTATGAAAACAATTATATCATCACGAACTATCAATGGCATTCACAAATGCAAGGTTATTTCGAGCTATTAGATTCACTTCAATTAAGACATAGAGAGAGAAGAAAGTTTTGTAGAAGAATTAAACACGAAGAAAATAACACAAGAAATAAAATAAAAGTAACTTTCAATTAAATAGAAAAATAATAAGCAAAAGGAGGAACTTACATTAATTGTCACTCTTGACTCCTTTCTCTCTCTTAGACATATGAATCTCTTATCCAATCTTGGTTACAGAAAATAAAACAGAAAAGAAAACTAAACTAAACTAATTTAAAACCTAATTTTGATCTCTGGAAGTATTTCTGAGATATCTCTCTGCTCATGCCTCTGTTGGGGTATTTATAGGAGAAAGCCTGGGAAGTGACTCATCAAAATGCTGACTCATCAAAAGGTATATTTTCAGAATTTTAAAGTTGAACTATGGATATACTGAGAATATCCTTTTCTTCTCTTGATTGGAAATTTAATTGAGTTAGCTTGTAGCTAGCTATTATATTGATTGATGAATATAACTCATCAAATTACTGAAATAAAAATAGTAGTCAATAGAAGAATTGTAGCCCTTTAAGTCATCTTTCTATAGCATTTTGAATCATCAGATTTGATTTTCTATAATGAAAGTTATGATCAAATTACTGAAAGATGCTCAGTCTAAATCCGAATTTTGATTGAATTGTAGACTTTTGGAGTTTCCTTCTGTGACTCTATCTTACCATGTAATTAAAGGGTATATTCTCAGAATTTGAATTTAAATCCTAAATATGCTGAGAATATCCTTTCTTCTTTACTTGGAGAATAATTGATTTTCAATCACAAATTTAATTAGATTTTTCTTTCAATCTCCAAATATGATTGCCTCAAATCTCCGAATTTATTGGGCTTTTTGAGCTTTTTGTGCTCTTTTTCTTCTTTCCTCCTTTTTATAAAATTCTGCACATCACTAAGCAAAAAGAGGATAAAATAGCAGAGTTTTATTAAAAATGAATATGAGAATGTGACAATAAATATGCAAAATTGATGAGTAATCAAAAACTCTACCTCCGAAAACTCTGATAGCAATGAAAACAACTCTGGATATGAAAATCCTGAGTCTTTTTATTCTGAAGAATCAGAAAATTTAGAAGATAATCATGCCAAGAAGATGAACGAGCTTGAGAAACGCCTGGAGGCTTCTCAAATTGAAGCAATCTACAAGAAGTTGGGGTGGTCAGACCATACTTGGTCTAGTGAGAGTCAACTCCTTATCCTCCCAGGTTTAAGGCATCGAATCTGCATGCCTTCGATGACAAAGATTTGCTGAACCAACATATATAATACTTCAAATCCCAAACAAAGGATGTAGTACAAATGATGCCATTACGGCTTGTTTATTCATCGGCACTCTCAAGGGGGTTGCCTTTGAATGGTTCATGAAGTTTCTTGCCGGCTCTATCGAGAAATGGGTCGACCTCGAGAAGAAAATGATATCGAAGTATTCGTGCCAACTCTCCTTGCTATAAAGCAAAAGAAGAGAGAGTCAATCAAAATATTTGTGGAGAGATTTCAGAGTATGATGCTCTGATGTCCAAGTGACATGACACAATCTACACTGGTAGAGACTTGCCGGCACAACTTGCAAATCACACTCCTAGCTTAAATAGAAGTAATTTAAATTTGCACCTGGAAGCAACTAGTCTTACAAAGCGAATGAGCAGAAGACATAGTTGCAAGAGTAAGCTAGGAAGATTAAAAGAGCATGTAGCATCGAGTCTACTGGGCAACGAGGTGATCTGACTTTTTTGACTGTCATGTTTAACAGTTTCCTCTGAACAATCTAAATTATTTCATCGGTATAATGTCAAAGATTATCTGTGTTTATCATCCCCATGGAATAAAAAAAACCTGAAAGTACATCATGTACTACTCCAAACAAAAAAAGTACTATCCATGATCAAGTTAGCACCACACCTCTGATCAAATAAGTACTCACAGGGAATGCCAATTTTCTTATAAATTTCTCACGGAGTTTATACTTCTTTAATACCCAGTAAGATTTTAGAAGTTATCTGTGGAACAACAATCCAACGCGTCTGACGACTAAAGGATAGAGGAACACATCTGTTCAAGAGTATAATTTGTTGCGAGTATTTGAATGTCCGACTTACTTTGGAGTCAAAGATAACAAGTTGAATCCGCGAGAAAAAAGTTTGTGTTTTTTGGTGTCAATTTTTTTGATAGACTACAAGCTATGGGACTCTGAAAACAAGAAGATCATGTTGAGCATAGGCTTTATTGTTGAAGTTTATCATCTCTCAGCAGGTGGAGAGGATGAAAATCAAAGATGTATCACAGAGGGTGGAGGTTGATGCTACTCCACCATCTCCAGTTGCTTCAGTATCGTTTGAGATCTCACCAGATGTGACAACAGTGGTGATCATGTAGCCGATTTGGATGCTGAAGACATTGATGAAAATGTTGAGTTGTTTGCAGCTATAGGAATCAAGATGAATTCACAAAAGTGGGTGAAGAAGTATGAATCTCAAGTTGATGAGCTCGATCAGCTCAAGTTGAAAACTGTTGTTCTCTATGATGATCGTGATGAGGAGATTCATATGACTCAGCCAGTTGAGTTCATCGATACAGATTCGATTTTAGTTGGTGAGCAATTTGAAGCTCGTTTGGATGAACTACATGTAACATAATCCCTTGGGCATGGGGTACGTACGCGGCCTAATGGTGCAACCCGTTTGCTAACATGATGATTCTTTGATGTTCAGCTCAAATTTGGCAAATCTTCACTGAGGTGGAGAATTGTAAGAAGAGGATCTAAAATCTATTGGATAAGATTTTTTTTAACTCATTGGCAAAAGCCTAGAGAGCAGTAGGTAGCGGCCGATAGGTGCTTGAGGGCAGTCGACAGCAGATACACAGATACGCCAACAGAGTTGTTGTGGTTGTCAGTCTATCGATAGTTGACATGGAGTGATCGACAGGCATTTGTATAGCAGTCGACAGACTAGCTCAGTCTGTCGACAGGAGGACCAACCGAAAGTTGGGTCAGCTCAGTCTGTCTACATGTCTCTTGGAGCTGTCGACAGCTACGGTGTTCTGGATGAATCTGAATAGTTTTTTTATTTCCTTTCTGATCCGATTTGAGAGTTGTTGGTTTTCTTTTCTTCATGTATTCTCTGGCTATATATTGAAGGATGTTGTACCCTTATTTTTTAACATGTATTGGTGATTTGTAGTGGAGAGTTCTAGGTTTAATTTGTTTGAGAAAATTCTACGACAAATACTTATCAAGTAGTACAAGTTGTTGCATTGAATGCCCTTTAAAATAACAAATGAACCACTGAACATCTTGAGAACGTCTTCTCCGCCTCCAAAGCTCCACTCTTCTTCAACTGAGGAACATACCTCATAATCGAGATAAACCTGCACAAAAAAATACAGAATTTTAGAACAGTGCTAGGTTCTCAATTCTACCGCTATACAAGTGGCTACGCGGGTCGGATCCACAAGGAGGGACTGCGATGAAAGCTTTGTGTAGGTTTCTTCTTTTAAGTTTAAAAAAACGAGTTTAAAAGTTCTCAGTTTTGGTAAGGAAAACAAATAAAGTTAGGTTAAGTTAAAAAGAAGATGGTAGAAGAAGAGATGGCGTTGTTGTTGTTTTATTTACAAAAGAAATAGAAAAACTAAATAAAGAGGAGAATGTTGGTTTTGAGTTGCATTCTAACGAATGAATGGAAAGAAATAAAAAGAATACTTACTTCTACTGTTGCATCATAATGAAGATTTACCTCAGCGTGAAATAAAGTAAGCAGATGGGAAGAGTAAGTTGAAAGCGGTGCTTGGCTAGATCAAGTACGATGAAGAAAAGTAGAAAACTCCATTGATGTCACTTCAATACAATTCTCTCTTGAAGAAGGATTACATCAGTGTCACTCTAATTATAATTTTTTTCTTCTTCTCTCATGTAACTCTTTATAAAAATAAAAATTACATTGAAAAAAAATAAAAATCTAAACTAAACTAAACTAAATCTCTCTGTTGTCGTTCATCCCTCTGCCCTATGAAGATACATGTATTTATAGGAAGAAAGAGATAGGGGATAGCGTAAGAAGATAGGGGGAGCAAACGCTCCCCTAATTCAATCATCTAGCTGCGAAAATGCGCCGCATTTTCGAGGCCATATCCTAGCTATTAGGCTAGGGTCTGGGGACGCTCCTCGTTTGATCTTTGTTCTATCCTTTTATCTACTTGAAATTTCAGATTCTGCTACGGATTTGAGTAGATCATTGTTGATTTGCTTTATCTTCAGTTGATGATTTAAATCCTCTCAGGAATCTGATTTAATTGGTTAGGATTTGTACTTATTTTCTTTCTACCATATCCTGCATGAATTTAGACATTAAGATAAGTGAGTTATAGGAATTATTACAGAATAAATGTACGAATCAGTAACAATTATGCAATATATGTATCCTAATACACCCCCACACCTATCTTTTGCTCGTCCTCGAGTAAAACAAAGAGAAAAGAAAAATTAAACTGACCAACCTAACTCACTTTTGTAGGAATCACGGTTGCACTTTGCACGTGTAACGAGCTGTTAAACCTCTAGGTTACCCCTAGAGGATGAGTTTTATCTCGTGAGGGTTTTCAGTAGATTTCACCCACAAAATCCATAAACATAAAGAAAAAGAAATAAATTATTAGTATTTTTGAAAACACATTTTGAAGGAAAAAAATATTTGAAATATTAATGTAAAAATTCAAGTAATCTATAAGTCATAGGATTATCAAAACTTAGTCATTCCTAAACTTAGTCTCTATTCAAAAACTTGTTTTCAATCAAAATAAGGATTAAAATTGTATTTCTCATCTAGTCTATTATTTTACCCTAAGTTCATATGCACCTTGTGACCATGAAAATTTGACTCGGGATTCTTCAACTCTAACTCTTATATCTTTTTTTTACATTTATGGTGGTAATATCCCTTAGCACTATTAGGCTTTCTAATTCACCAATGTAATGAGTCTTAGTCGGTGACTCCCAAACCAGACGGTTTTAGGGCACCGGGTGAGAAAACACCCCAAGAACTTAGGACTCGAGCAAACAAGGCCACAAAGCTAAGAATTTTTATTTATATGAACCACTTTTAGGTATGAATACTTATGCTTTATGAGGCACAAATACCCAGCTTAATCAGAAAATTTTTTATATAATAATTTTTTTATAAGACATAAGAATCTTTGTTTTAGAACCCTAAGTGTGTAAGTGTATAAAGTATGTATATTTCATCAAGGTAAAATCAAGATTAAATTACTTTTTCAATCTTTCTTCCTAACCTCAAAATCAAATAAATAATTTTATTTTGACCAAGTATAAGAAATTCTAATTATGATCCTCTTATTCTTTAAAATTAACTTAATTTCTTACAAAATAAGTCAAAGTATTATTTTCTTTTTTAAAAAGTTTTAAAAAAATGATTTATATATATATATATATATATATATATATATATATATATATATATATATATATATATATATATATATATATATATATATATATATATCTTAGTAAAAACCTAAATTAGTATGTTAGTAAACCATCCTCCACACCTCATGCATTGTCCTCAATGTATGAATGAAATGCAATAATATATGAAAAAATTAAAAGGGAAGGAAAATTGTTACCTCAAGGTGGTGGTTCCGGTGGTCGTCTCATTGTGTCAAGCGTTTTGCCCAATCTAGATACTGTGAATTTTCATGGAACCCACCTTTCATGACCTCTTTCCTATTAACATTTTTATACTCCCCAATATGAAAAGGATCATGTAAGATCCTAGCATGAAATTTTTTTCGGTTGACCAATCTTTGGATATTATCACAGAGTCATATTGATCTAAACCTTGGTCCAACAATGGAATATGATTTTGTAGAATGGATGATTTGGGCTCAACAATGAAAGGAATGAGAATCGATACTGACTCGGGAATAAAACTCAAATCAAGTTTAGGTTCGAGAGTCAGAATTGGTTCATGAGTTTTGTCCAAATCATAATATTGAAATTCACATTCATTTCCCAACAATGGAATGTAACTATCCAAAATAGGTGGTTCATGTACATTTTAGGGACAGGAATCAGTGTTGGCTCCAGAATTGATTCAAATCTGGTAAGGATACCGGAGTCAATATTGATTCAAAATGTGGAACTGAATCATAACATTGGGAATCAGTGTCACATCCATCTTCAAGTTCAATCTCATTGAAATGAAAACTTGCTAATTTGTCAATGAGTTGGTATTGGTCAAGTTCAAAATTTTGTGGTAAAATTGAATCTTGGTCATAGTCTTCAAGATACCATGATTTTAGTTTCCATCAATATGACTAGAAATATTGGAAATAGTCAAGGATTGTTGGGTAGGGAGAGTTTCCTCATTCCCATGCATGTTTTCCAATTGACTAGGTCTTGCTTCTATCATCTCGACAGATTGGTTAAAGGAATCTTAGTTCTGAATCATGGATTTCATGCTCTCTTCGAAGTCAACAAATTCTTATTGTTGTTGTGGGACTTGAAAATTGAAATAGGGATCTTAGATTTGGGAATTGTTTGGAAGAATTGAGTCCGTTTGAATTTGCAATTATCGTGTGGACTCAAGGATGACTTCGAAACTCTTTTCTAAAGAAGATTTTTCTTCTTTAAGTTGATCTTAGTATGGAGTATATGAAGCTGTTTGTTGGTAAGGTTGTTGATAGTAAGACTCAGGGGAGTTGTATCCCCACTGACTCGATGAAGAGTCATGATGAATCCCAATCTTGTTCATAATACTGGGATTGGGGCATATATTAATTCGGATAAGACCAATCTGGCATACTTAGTTGGCCAAAGTTATGTAATGTCGGGTTGGTAATATCCGAATTGAAAGAGGTTAGGGTGAAATATAGATTTGAGTTATAATCAGAATAATTGTAATTATAATCTATTTTTACAAGAATAAACAAAAACAAACAAATAAACAAACAAGAAAATAAAGAAAAATCTAGCCTATGTTAGGGTAGACTTTAGACCTAAATGACTCCTAACTGGTTAGACTGTCCACGGGAGGTATATTGTACGTAGAATCTGACCACAAGTTAATCGGCCAGGTAAGGGCAATATTAGTGGGAGGTATTCGTGAAAAAGAAACGGGTCTAATTAAGCCATATCACTAGCCTTCGAGGTTTCGCCTCTCAATCCCCAATCTTAGACATCGATTTGACAAGAGTCAAATTCTAACAACTTCTCCCTTAGATCAATCTCCTATTGAGTCCGAGAGTCCCTAGGGCCAACGTCTACTCAATTTTAATTAGGCTGGGTTGGTGAGTAAGGAGATAGTTTTCGGGTTCAGGAAGGGTAATGACTTCCCCACCTAATGTTGTTTAACAGGTTATGCCTTTAGATCGTTTTCGTGCTAGTGTACAAGTATATAGCAAAATGAATACATTCAAGCAATATATATCACCCAAAATGTGTTTTCTAATGCTACATGCTATGCACACGTACCTTTACTCCAGTACTCTTCAACAGTAATGTAAAGAAACGAAATAGACAATTGCCCTAAAATGCAAAGTTAGAATTAACAAATACTAATTTACTGTTGAGGTTAGAACAATGTGCAAGGTAAGTTAAATTAAGAAACTAAATATTGCAGATGACTATACTTTGTAATTCAAGCAATCTGCAACAAAGCAGATTAGTAGTCCTTCCAACTTTGTCACGCAAACGCGGCTCTTGCCGCGTTTCTGTGGCAAAAGTTGGGTTCCCTAAGCTCTGCTTTATAGAGCAGAGTCTTAGGTATGCTATATGTCCACTGCAACACTTTATTTCCAAAAATCAGCCCCTGCACACCAAAACAGAAAAGAAAATATTAAACCATTCAAATAAATTGAAAGGAAAACTTATCGTTCCTCCCTGGCAACAGCGCCAAAATTTGATCGAGCTAAACCTGCCAAAAAATACAGAATTTTAGAATAGTTCTACCACTATAGCAAGTGGGTATGCGGGTCGTGATTTACAGGGAGGGAATGCGATGGAAGCTTTGTGTAAGTTTCTTCTTTTAAGTTTACAAAAATGAGTTTAAAAGTTCTTCTCAGTTTTGGTAAAAGAAAACATATAAAGTTAGGTTAAGTTAAGAAGAAGATGGTAGAAAAGAGATGGTGGTGGTGTTGTTGTTTTATGTACAAAAAATAAGAAAAAATTAAATAAATAGGAGAATGTTGGTTTTCGAGTGGAATTCTAAACTAATGAATGAGAAGAAATAAAAAGAATACTTACCTCTACTGCTGCATCATAATGAAGATTTACCTTAGCGTGAAATAAAGTAAGCAGATGGGAAAAGTAAGTTGAAAGCGGTGCTTGGCTAGATCGAGTACAATGAAGAAAAATAGAAAATTTCATTGATATCACTTCAATAAAATTCTCTCTTAAAGAAGGATTACATCAGTGTTACTCTAATTATAATTTTTCTTTTTCTTCTCTCATGTAACTCTCTCTAACCTAAAATAAAATAAAAATTACATTGAAAAAGAAATAAAAAGCTAAACTAAACTAAACTAAAACTCTCTGCTGCCGTTCATCCCTCTGTCTTTTGAAGTACATGTATTTATAGGAAGAAAAAGATAGGGGATAGCGTAAGAAGATAGGGGGAGCAAACGCTCCCACTAATTCAAACATCCAGCCATGAAAACGCGGCTTGGGACGCGTTTCTGCGGTCATATCTTGGCCATTGGGCCAGGGTCTGGGGGGGCGCTCCTCCGTTGATCTTTGTTCTATCCTTTTATCTATTTGAAATTTCAGATTCTACTCTGGATTTGAGTAGATCTTTGTTGATTTGCTTTGTCTTCAATTGATGATTTAAATCCTCTCAAGATTCTGATTTAGTTGGTTAGGATTTGTACTTATCTTCTTACCATATCCTGCATGAATTTAGACATTAAGACAAGTGAGTTGTAAGAATTATTACAGAATAAATGTAGAAATGTAGCAACAATTATGCAATATATGTGTCCTAACACCTCACATTCTGCAACTCTCTCATCGTCCCATCGAACATCTTGATACTAACTGTACTTATCCCCTCAATATGACATGTGTCCCCATCTTTAAACGACACCAAGCCTCCATCTAATTTTTCAAAACTTGCAAACCACTTTCACTTGGGACAAACGTGATAGGTAGCACTCGTATTCAAAATCCACTCAGATATTTCTGAGTGGCAAACTGAAGGAGTAATAGAGAGAAAACACTGAAGAGTCAGAATCAGTACCAAGCACAACACGCTTCTATACAAAAAACTAACTCCCGTGGATCCCCAAATGATATTGATAATTTGAAGAAAAAGAAGTTTCAGTATGCTATTCATAAAGCAATTACATCAATATATATATATATATATATATATATATATATATATATATATATATATATATATAATATATATGGGTAAAGTGCTCCTAGTAGGTCTCCTTAGATTACAATCTAAGGAGAAGGCTTAATACTCCAACATCCCAAAAACAATTTCACGATCCGACCGCACATTATCAACTTAATGTTTTAAGATGTATATATATAAAAAATCAAGTGATTTTGGGTTCGTTTACTCTATTTTCTTTGGGTTCAAATATTAACGATTTTTTAAAAGTAGAACAAAATGGAACGATTAGATCAATAAGAAAACGAAATTCAAATCATTTGATTTTTTATATATGTACATCTTAGAACATAAAGATGATAATGTGCGATCGGATTGTAAAAAAAAAATTGAAATGTTGGGGTTTTAAGCCTCCTCCTTAGATTGTAATCTAAGGAGACCTACTAGGTACACTTTACCCTATATATATATATATATATATATATATATATATATATATATATATATATATATATATATATATATATATACACACACACACACACACACACACACTCATACATACATACATACATATACAAGAAAGAGTAGATAGATATGATAAGATAAGAGTAAGATAAGGTAAAGGTATCTAAAGATAATGGTATTTAATAATAGGATAAAGATATCTAAAGATAAGAGTACCTAACACCCCCTAAAACTCAATGTGGATCAAACATTGAGAGTTTGAACAAAATCTTGCAAAACTTATGGGAGGTTTTTGATGAGCTGGTCAATGGAGCAGATTGCGATCGAGGGTGGCGTGGCAAGATCTAGATATTCGAGAGGATGGCGAGCTCCATAGGGCGAGATCCAGATGGATCAGACAGGGCGAGATCCAGAAGCATCAGACGAGAAGGCGAGATTTGGATGAATCAGGTAGGGCGAGATCTGGATGGATCAGGCATCGGTTGAGAAGGCGAGATCCGGATGGATTCCAGATCAGGGAGGACGAGATCCATATGGATCAAGCGGAAGGAGGTTTTTGTGAGCTCCTCGAACTCGACTGGCGGCGTGATCGAGGGCGGTCGATCATCTGAGTATGAAGAAAAAGCTCAAAAGGGCTAAAATAGAGCCCAAGATGATTAAATTGAAGAGAAAGCCCAAGACGGCTAAAATAGAGCCCAAGAGGGTTCATATCGGATTATGCAACATTGGAGGAAGACAGGTGATGGCAGAGCCTGATGCGAGAGGATCAGCGAGGACTCGCTCTCAGCTGAGGCAGAGGAGGATGCACGAGGATGACGAGGAAAATCCTGATGTTGTATAAGGCGAAAGTGACTCCACGCTAGGCACATACTATGCGAGCACAGCCCAGCGCAAGCTCGAGAACACCGAGAGAACTTTGATTAGCAAAGAAAAAATTTGAGAGGCTCTGATACCATAATAATTTGGAGAAGAAGTTTCAGTTTGTTATTTATAAAGCAATTACGTTAATATATATAGATACAAGAGAGGGTAAAATAGATAAGAAAACAAGTAGTAAGATAAAATAAAAGAAAAGAAAAATAAAATAAGAGTATCTACAGTTACAAAGATAATTAAGGATAAGAGTATCTAACAAATATTATTTTTTCTCCCTAATAATGAGATCTTACTCTTGCATAAAAAAATGTGTAGATTATTTCTCCTACAAACAACCGCTTTCACGGCTGAATCTGAAGCTCGAGATCCACCCTGACTGTTCAATACTTAAAAATGTTAGAGACCATCTCTCCTGTAAGATGTTCTCTTATATCAAACAGAATCAACCAAAAAAAATACACATAAAGCAAGCAGCAGGATGCATAAACCTCTCCATATTGATTCATCCATTCATCCTTTTGTTTAGTCTCTACTTAAAAACCCCCATGCAGATATATACATGGAGCATAACCCTGATTACACACATATAAAAACAATTGCTCTATAGACATAAACAACAAGAAGCCATCCAGAGAATGACACCACAAGGATCAACTCAACTCTTCAGGACCTGTTTGATGTATGGGTGTCTTACCTATCCTTCTTCTGGTAACAGCAGCTTCTCATCTGCCATCCTTCATGCTAAAACCTATCACTGGACAAAAGAAACTACACTTTCAAAGTGAGGGGGTTTGTTGCAGGAGGGCCCTCTTCACCACGGCCCACTATTGCAACGACGCAGTGACTGTGCAGCCTTCTCCGCATTAGCCTGCGCGTGTTCAGCCATACACTCTACAATCTGTTAAAGAAAGCCGAGGAAAGACACGGAATCAATAACATTTGAAATTGTAAAAAGACAAGTGATGTGTTGGACTTAAGGTGATAAACAGTAGGGAACATACCATTTGCTTCCTTAGTGCCTGTGCCCTTCTCTGTATACAGAATGGGAAACATCGTGTTAGCAACTATAGCCATATTTGTATTAGTGTTTAAGCAATCCACAGCAATGATAAAGAAGAAGTCCAAAATTCGGTGTATTATTCATGGTTGCTTTACCTTTGCCATTGTTTCTGGAAAAATAATGACAGTGGTTCGTATGTTCAAGTCAGCTTGACTGACCGAATCTTACTGTTGCCCAGTTGATTACAAAATCAAATCATGAAAAGTGCCATTTTGGCTTGAGTAACTTGGACAATTAGTTAGATTATAAAAGAATTATCCCTTTAAACCTCAGAATATCTTGGATTCTTGGGAGCTTTGTTGCCATGGATGGGCCATTAACATGCTGTCCGGTGCACCAAATTAATTCAATTGGCAATGCATTCTAAGTAGATTTTAAAGGGAAAAGAAAAGGTAAATGAAACGTCATGTACAACTCACATCTCCATACACAAAAAACAACCTTAAATCTGAAAGGATCAATAATATAAAACAGTTCAACAATTAGCCCTCTAGAGCTGCTACAGGGTAAGTTTTGGTCCAGACACTCGAAATCCATACAACCACCCAAAAAACCTAGTGTGTAAATTGTAGATTTTAATCCTAGTCTTTACTTATCCGGTATTCTTCATCGAGATTCAACCCAAGCAATCCATCATCAAATCTTAGGTTGCATTAGGTTGAGAAATGTATGTAAAGCTTTTCTGCATATAGTGCGCATCTTTGCAAACTTTTCATGTAGCATAGATACACAATTACAGCATTCCTACACTCAATCCATCTTGAATCTTGATTATCTAAATCTCATTATCACCCAATAAAGAATCAATCAAGTCAAGAGACCATGGAGAGGGTAATTAGAAGTACAAAGAACCTATCCCTTTAATCAAAGTAATTGCTGGGGAATTTTTGGCAGGGATACTAATATGATGGTACTATCACCCCTTCAAGTCCAGTTGAGCATGCATCTTAAGAAAAAGAGAGTCACATACATGCGAGCCACACAGTAGATCCGCAAAAAGAACCTACACCTGTTAGGGCATCTCCAATGCAACCCTCTATTTTTAGAGGGTTGCTTGAGAATATACCCGAATATTCCTTGAATATATAGAGGGCTGCTCCAATGCAGCCCTCTGTTTTAACCAATTTTTTAAAAATATTAGAGATGTTAATATTTCATTTAAGAGTAAATTATTATTTAACAAAAATTATACCGTTAGAACCGTCTCACCAAGTTCTTTTAAATGAGACTAATATTGAATGTTTTTGAAGTTAATTTCAATTAGTTTATTTTTAATAAAATATAATAATATTAAAAATATAATAAGTAATTACTAAGCGAGTGTTACATGACTCGAGCGTTACATGACATCATGACTGCTTGTATAATACTACACAATATGACTGTGGAGGATGAACGCGAGGAAAACCCATATGATATTGATTCTTCTCAACTTTCAGATGCTGAAGAGATGGAGGACGATGATGCCGAAAAATTCGTTTGGTTTCTCGCTCGACATAAGATCCAAGATCGGGAGGCTCACTTTGAACTTCGAAATGCGCTAATTGAACACTTATGGTAAAGACACGGCAATGAAATAATGTAATTTTTTTCAAGTTCCGCGTATTTCAATTTCGATGTATTTTCAATGTTTGATAATGAGAAATTTAAAATTAATATTAAATATATTTAATATTAGTATCATTATGAAGGTATGAGCGAGACATTTGCAATAGTATAATTTTTATTTAAAATAGATAAGTAAATTTAAAATATTGATTTTAACAATTAGTTAACTATATTTAAGGATACATTTAGTATTCTTAAAAAGTTAAATGATACTTTAAGGACAAAATTAGAATTTTAAATTGTTAATAGTGATATAGAGTGAGCCTCTATTTCTCCCTCATCCCTCTAAATTTAAAGAGAGAGAAGGGCTTCCTCTATATTCAGAAGGGGATATAGAGGGCGGTTGGAGTGTATCCCCTCTAAATATAGAGATATAGAAGGGGTGGGGGGTTGGAGATGGTCTTAGGGCTGGTCATTATGATTCCAAACCTATATTTTGGGGTTGGACTCAACCTTGAGCCTAATGTTTTAATTCAAATGGTTATCATCATTGCACATGGATATACCTAATTTCCACACCTTATACCTGATATTCTATAAGGATTATAGTCCGGAGGTATCTCATGCTTGATTTAAAACAATAATTTTACCGGTAAAACCATCTTCGCCATCTACTAACAATGGAGCAAACAATGCAATTCAGAAATAATAACCTATAACTGGAGTAAACCCAACTATAGAGAAGTGTCATTTTTACTAGAGTGATGCAAATCCTATGCGTGATCTCGAATCTCCGTGACATCGGAGCTCCCAATTTTGGACATCTCCGACGGCATTCTGAATCTTAACAAGAACATTCTACATTTCTTACCTCTTCTTCCCGGAGGCGAGAGTTCTCCTCTTTCAGCATGTTCAGCTCCGTCTCCAGCTCCACAGTGTAAGCCTGCCCATACAAAATCAGCAAGAAGGGGGGAAATTTTGAATACTTAGTTATAAAAGAAACTATGTAAAAATCCACAATATGAATGAATGCATGCAGGCATCATCATCATCACACCTGCTTCCTAGCCCTGGATCTTGCGGCGGATTCCCGGTTCTTGATCATCCTCCTCTGCCTCCTCTCCACCACCTTCTCCACCGGCCCGTCTCCCGCTCTCTTCCTCCCTCCGTTCATCTTCACCGCACCGTTTCCCTCCAACCCCCCTCCTCCCCCGCCCCCCGCGTACCCCGAAGAATTGTCCGCCTGTCCGCCCCCCGGCCCGTCCGACGACACCGGGCTCACGGGCGACCCCACCGGCACCTGCTGCATCCCATACCTCTTCGCATGCCCCTCACTCGCTGCCGGACGGTGATGGGTATGGTACTCGTACCCCACCACGTGCCCGAACCCGGCCCCCTCTGCCCCGGTCACAATCGGGTAGTTCGTCGTCGGCACCCCGAAAGCACTCTGCTGCATTGGGACCGTCGACGATGGCGGCGGGTGGGGCGACGCCGGGCCGAGCCCTTCCCGAACCACCCCGGCCTTGACCAGAAAATCCTCCAGCGTCATCTCTCCGAACGTCGGCTGCCGGTGGGCATTTCCAGCGGCATTTCCTCCGCCACCATGGCGGGCCCTCCCCGAGCTATGAAGAACCTCCCGCTCGCGGTGGATCTCCGCCCACACCTCGTCCACGGTCTTCCGACACAGCGGTGCCGGCACTGTCAGCGACCCCTGTTGCTGCAGCGGTGGGCTCGCTCTAGTCCCGTTGGGTTGCGCGGTGCTGGGCGCGGTCGAATCAGGGGCGGCACCGAAGCCGGCCTCTTCGACGCTCCAAATATTGTTGAGGAACTCGTCCATGTTCATGGACCCGAAGCTCTTGCCAGGCTCGCATACAGTGTTCTGGATCTCGTCGAGGGTGAGGGAGTAGATCGAGGATTGGCGGATCAAGGGGAAGGCCAGGTCGAGGTCCTGCCCGCGGTCATCGCCGCCGTGTGTCGGCTCTCTCCGGCGGTGGTGATGGTGGTGGGGCTCCGACGTGACCTCGTTCTCGTCGACCTTGCTCTCGCCTGGGGACGCCATTGGAGATCGTCGTCTGGCGCTGCAACAAGGAGGGGAGAATAGTGAATAAAAGCACTGTTTCATTAGAGAGGACAAAGTTAGCGGCCCTATTTGTACGAAGACAGGATTGGGCATTAAAAGCAGCAAGGAATATTGAAACAGACAGAGCCGTTGGATTTGAGAGAGTGAGATTTATGAGATGAGACCTGACTCAAGCCAACTGGATCCAAATTGTGAGAACTGGTCCAGTCTCTTGAAACGAGAGCAGTTAAGGCTGTGACGTATGAGCCCGGAAAAACTTAAATATTCTTCTAATATCTCTCATACCTAGTGACGCATGTCACATGCTTCATGACTTTAATTTTCTTAATCAAGAAGTAGCCTTCAGATGCCGTCATGATTTTTTTCCTTTTTCTTTTTTGACTTTTAACTAAGAAAAATAATATTAAAGATAAAAAACAAATAGTATATAAAATAAAAAATTATACATAATTTTGTCAAGTGCTTAGTACCAAATCCAACCATCCAAGCTGCTGATTATTCACAAAAAAAAAAAAAAAAAAAAAAAATCTAGTAATCCTTGAATTAGAGAGTTTCAAAGGGTGATCCCCACGTATAGAATCCACTCTGATATGATCAAGCCCATCGCGCCCCAAGGAGACATGTTCGCAAACAAGAGGACATCAAGTCAACAACACTGTAGCACAGCCCTAGCAGTCTACGTGATGATGAGTCTAGAAAGGCCACAGAGAGAGAGAGAGTAAACATATTATCCATTTATTATCCAATGGTCCTTAACTCCGTGCTGTTTCTAATCACGGAAAAGTTTTCGACGAGGAAGTCGAGGACACCGAAATCAACTTTCCTCTCTCAGCTCTCTCAAAAATTATAACAACTGCCATTATCGGAACCGACCAAAAAAAAAAAAAAAAAAAAAAAAAAAAAAACCTTTCTCACCACTTGAAATTGCCTTATAGAAATGGAATGAATTCCTTTTCCTTTTCCTTTTCTTTTCTTCTACCGTCCCCTCCTGATTGCTAAAATTCAGAAAAAGAAAAAGAGAGCGGAAACTCGACAAGAAAGTTAAAGATCCGAGCAAGAATTTAGCCACAAACACAGTGGAATTCTCCATCAATCAATTACTGTAACTCAAACTAAATTTACCTGATTGATCTAAAAGCCTCTTGTTCCCAAATCAGTCACCACACATTCAACAAATTGATTGATCTTGAAGAAATTCTTGAAGGAAAAAAAAAAAGACAAAAATCAAACACAGAGAGAGAGAGGAGCTGTTGGTGAGCTTTGCCTCTGATTGAGAGAAGAGAGAGAATATCTGGCTCTCCTCCAGCGAGCAACCAATATTTATAGTGTTTAATAATTAATTGTTTTTGTTTCACGTTGAACTCGTGTGGGTCCCGCATTTGATGAGTGGGGCCCGACGGTGAGCAGCTTCTGTTGAATCTGATTTAATAAATGCTTTTGGAATCCGCTTGCATGCGCGACCCACCGGGTCCGGCGACACGTGTTGAACACGTGCCGCAAGATGTCGCTGTAGGATTGAGAAGGTGTTTTGTGTTCTTAGCAATTGTCCCCCTGTAAAGTTTTTAATTGCGTATTTGTTTCTTAGTACAAATTTACGTGTGGCTTTCTTTTGTCTTTTTTTACTTTTGTTTTATTCTTAACTGAATGTTTATTTGTGGAAGATATCTAACATGGCAATTTTGACCGTATTCACAAATTTGACCAAACTATTACTTAGTTTACTACACCTAAGGAAAAAAAACACAGCGAAAATGAGCGGAACCTAAAAAACAATATATTTATATAAAATAATAAAAAATCAAAGTAGATGAACAATAAATTATAAAGTGCTTTTTTGAAAAACTGATGTAGAAAACTAGTGTAAGCCTACCAGACGCATACGGATAGTTAATTTGCTAATACCAGATACACTCATTAAAAGTATTATTTAATTGTTAACAAAATAATCATTAGTTTATGTCTAATTTAACTTGTTTTAGATTGCCTGAGGTAAATAAATTAATTAACAAGGATCTATGACTAAATAATATTTAAAGCTAAAAAATACTTAGCAAAAGGCCAAGGATATTTACTATTGATCAAAGATGTTACTGAAATATTTCTTCTAGGAAAAAATTTATCAAAAAGCTTGTATTATTTTGTTTATTTTTCTTTTTTTCCTTGATGGAAACATCAGAGGTCAGACATAAAACTCTATTTCCACATATATAATTTTATATTTATTTTTAAATAGATTTATAAATGTAGAGGCATCAAAAGACTGGAAACAGGATTTTTTTTTTTTTTTTTTTTTTTGAACATAAAAGAAACAGAAAACAACACTGGGTCTGCTTACTTATGATTGGACCCTCACAAAAAAATAAATAGGATATATGGATAAGACCTTTTAAATTGAAATTTTTTTTGTTGCTCATCGCACGTGTTGAGTCGTTGGATCAGCTGAGCCTTCACGCGTGGGATCCAATCCGAGTTGTATGGAGGCCCAGCTGATCCAGTGGCTCACCGCGCGCGGTGACCGCGGTGGCCACCGCGCGCGGTGAGCACCGCCGTGGCCACCGCGCGCGGTGAGCAAAATAAACGATAACATGTTACTGATAACTGTAACATAATCAATGGATGTCAGATAGTCAAAATGTAATATACAAACGGATGTCAGGTAGTCAAAATGTGATACGACATTTTGATTTTTATTATTCAAGAACATTAAGAGTTTTTGTTGGAACTCACATTGATTATTTAATATCTTAAAATTTTCAAGTACTAAAACTTAGAAAGGAAATTGAATTTGAATGACTACTAAAACATAGACAAAATTATTTTGATCGAGTGATAAAAAATTTACGAGCATATTAAGAAGTTTCACATCACCAAGCCAAACAGGAATGTATCAAGGAATAATCATTCTCAAAATAGATTAGCTTAAATATGAATCAAGGTCATGAATTTGTTTAGATAAACTAGCTTGATCTGACCCGAATTAGATGTGACCCCAATTCATTATTTCATATTATTTTTCTCATTTTGGGCGTGTTTGGCGTGCCTTAAAATTGAAGGAAACTTAAAATTTGACACGCTAGCTGGGCCTGAACATGTCAAAGACGTTAACATTTTCTCACTTTACTTTCAGCTCGATTTTAGTTCTAAACCAGCAAAATAAATTATTGTTCGAGGGGCCAGATAAAAAGTTTCTTTGAGAAAGCTACTGCTTATGCGACACTCTCAGCTCTCTCTTTTTGCTTTTCAAATGGCCAAACACTGGGAAGAGCTTTTATGCACATAAGAAAGAACCGACGTTACAAAAGGTTACCAGAACTAGACTGCAATAAATGAATTGTTAAGGGATGATTCTGTAACTGAAACCATTTTTGCTTAACCTGGGACATGCTCATCATTGTATAATCTTAAGGGGTATGACCGTCTTTCCCATTTTGTCAGCATTATCCGCCATAAAAGAGTGTGGCTATTCACACTCACAAAATTACTTAACACACTCATATACTTAATATACCCACAAAATTTTTTAAACACACCTTCTTACTTTTTTTACACTACCCTTCTGTCATCCCTCTCTCATCAGAAAACTCTCTCCCCCCTCTCAATTCTCTATCTATGTCTCTCAACTTTCCGCTCACCCCCTTCAGACACCACCATCCCTCCTCGTCGCCTGCGTCAGCCCTTCTCATCTCCTTCATCTTCTTGATGATCTCATCGGCATCTTCAGGTGAAGTCTCAGGCACCAAATGTTCAGTTTCGAGGACTTAAGTCGAAGTATTTGTTTGGATTTCTTCAACCCTTTTCTGACTATTCATGTTACCAAAATTCAATTTATTAAAAAGGGTATCCTCAGATTGATCCTTTTTTTGTATGTATAATTTATATATATATATTATAGTTGTATTTTTAGGATGTGCTTTGATTTTGTTTTCCTGTTCTTTTTCTTTTATTTTTTTGGAAATACAAATGAAAAACTATAAATTAAAGATTTAATTGTTATAAACAGATACTTGTGAAATTAGTTGTGAAGGCGCCATCTAATTATACAATTGTGTTTTTTTAAGTTGATAGGAATGCAACTTAAAAGCAACCCTCTTCAATGATTTATCTGCTAAAAACAACAGGATCTTTAAAAGTAGTATAATATTTTTTAAGTAATATTTTTTAGCTCAAATCTAATTTAAAAATATAACTCATCAGACCGATTGACATTCAGTAATGTATACGACGTCAACATGTATAAAGGTTTGAGTTAATTAGTTTGTTAGAATAGTAATAATACATATTATATTTCTTGCATATATTTTTTTCTAAGGGAAGAAAAGACTTGTATTGTGGATGGTAAATTATTTAGTTTCGTGTCACATGTGTATTGTCTTGAGTTGTATCACTAGAGTATTTTAGTCAAATTTTTTTTATTAAATTGTTCATTTTTTAAAAAAAAATATCTTTTAAAAAGTTATAAAAAAAGTCTATACCCTATTGAGTGAGAGGTTGGATCTATAACCGTGCCACATCAACAAAAAAAATATGTAAGTTTATATGTTAAGATCATAAATATTTAATTTATACTCAATAATCTAAAAAATAAAAACTAATAAATCTCCAATTGAGAGGAAGAGATACATTTTTATTCCGTGGCATGACAGTGTAGAAAGGTTAGCCGCATAGCATTTATGATGATTAATAATGCAAAATCACCCAAAGAGGAAAACAATTTAATTTAATGAATTATAGGAGGAAGCTTACTTTTTAATCATTGCAATGCTTTCATGATATTATATGTTTATCCATACTTATCAATGCGAAAATTTTTGATGGTATAGACGCTGAGAAATTTTTTAGGCTTTGTGTAAGTGGAGAAGAAGCATATATTTAAAGAATAAAAAAGAAGAAAGATTCCTTAGGAATAGAATTTGGGTGGGTATATTCAGCAATTATTTGTGTGTGTTTAGGAATAGGATTTTCTTTATTTATAATATTAGATTTAATCAATATCTATTTTGGTCTTAAAATTTAAGATTAAATCTGTTCAACAACTTTTATTGTTAAAATGTGAGTATATTAAGTAATTCAGCGGGTGTGAATATCTGCCGTAAAAGAGTATGAAAATACGACAGGCGGAATATTACCCAGATGCTCTGCTCATCACTTACAGGATGAAATGACGAGAAAGTCCCAAAATGTCTGAAGGGAACGCCCTAAAGTGGTCCAAGTTGAGGGGCTTCTACGTCTTTTTAACACTTGAAATAAGCAATTGAATATGAACGGACGTTTAAAAAAGAACCATCGCCACATGGCCACACGTTCCCACTCTTCACGTGACGGCGTTTGCTTTCCGACTCATGCCACATGTGGGACCTACTACTAGTGTGGATAAAATCAAATAAATATATTTTGGCTTAAAATTCAATGGAACCATCAAATTCCCGATAAATGGATATTTAGTTTTCTGATATTCCTTAGGAAATAGTGTTGGGGAGATTCTGTTTCCTCGTTTAGTTACCGCAAGTGCACGGTAGGTCGTTGTAGCACTTAAGGGTCGGTCTACAGGGAACGTGTTTCTTAATAATCCTAACACAAATTAGGCGAATTGGTTGAAAAGATTGAGAAGTTGGTGTGAACTAAGTTGTCAAAGAGAATGATCATGCACCTAGGGTAGAATCCCCTAAGATACTGTTCATGTGGTGGTATTTATCACTCAACTAAATGATTTACACAATAATAAATTTGTAAGTTCACCTAGAGGGGGGGTGAATAGGTGATGGCTAATCTAATGGTCACTTATGAACAAATAATGCGGAATTAAAACTAAGTTGACCAAATTAAACTTCTTTAAGTTGAACACTTATGTATAACTCAAGAGTGTTGCCGAATTCCCCTTGCGAGGCTCTGGACAAGCTCCTCTAGATTCCCCTTGAATGGGTTGAGGTGCCGCGTTGGCTCTCTTGGTTGAATACTAGTGTTAACAAGCAATCCCACGCAAGTATATAACAATATAAGTACAAGGGTATATCAAGCATGTAAAGTAAAGACAATGTAAGTAATGCAAGATATAAAAGAGACTAAGTGAGAAAGAGAGCAAGAGTGAGCAATCGCAAACACAAGGGTATGTTTCGAGGTTCGAGCACACTTGCTCTACATCCCCGCCTTCGACACACGAAGGATTTCCACTATGCACGATCCAACCGGATCTCTCCTTGGTGCCGCAACACCTACAAGCCCTCGGACTCCCAAGTCCCTTACACACCACAAGCCCACCGGCTCGTCGAGGCCGCACCTCAAGCTACAAGTCCTCACTAGGATCCAACAACACCAAGTCCTCACTAGGACCCGAAACAAACCGCGAACACAACCGTCCGCCTTCTCAAAGAACAAAGATGAACTTTGGTGATCACAACTCTTGATCACCTAAAATCCTCTCACAATAACACTCCTATAGAATGAATAGCTCAATGGATGCTCAAGTGTTTGTGTGAGAAAGCAAGGAAAGAATCTTTGGTAAAAAACTCAAGAAAATCTCTTTTACACTCTTATAAAATCTTCCCTTTTGATTGGAAGTATTAGCTCACTATTTTTGTGGAGAAAAACCTCTGGAATGAATATGAGAAAACAGGCTCTAAGGTCTCCAAAAATCTTAGCTCAAAACAATGACAAAACCCCCTTTTATAGAGGCCAGAAAAATCTGACCGTTGGGCTCTGTCAGAGCTTCCGGTCGACCGGTCCGGTCGACCGGCAACGGTCAAAAATCCGACCGTTGCAGCCTCCGGTCGACCGGCCCGGTCGACCGCGCAACTGGAGAAGAGAGTAAACTCTCTGTCGGTCGACCGGCCCGGTCGACCGAGATTTCCTGAGAGCAAAGCTCTCTGAAGCGGTCGACCGGCCCGGTCGGCCGATCCTCCAGTGCACACTGGCGTGCACGTCTGTGCATGTCCGGTCGACCGGCCACTGTCAGTTCTGAAAAATCAGAACTGCCAGAACCAGAAAAATGGGATTAAAGATTGGTCTTTTAGCTTAATAAAAATCCCAGAAATTCACAGTAAATCCAGAAAAATAGTTTCAATCAAAATAAAAACTGTTTTTCTAAAAATATATTTTTCTAAAACTTGTTTTTCCATAACTTCACAAAATACAAAAACAAGATATTTTGAACTTATAAAGTAAAGTGTGTATGGATATGATCCACCACACAATCAAGATGAAATATCTAGTTTTTGACATAAAGCACTAAACTTGTTTTGGTTAAAGGATATGTATATAAGAAATTACCAAAACCCAAAGTAGACATTTTGTCATAAGGAAAATCTCATCAAATACAAAAACAAGATATACTTTTAAAGCATAGTGTGTATGGATATGATCCACTACACAAATAAGATGAAATATTTAGTTTTTGACAAAAGCACTAAACATGGTTTTGGATATAAGATATGTATACATGAATACCAAAAACCAAATTGTATTTTATCACAAATAAAAATCTTTTCTTAACTAGGAAAATCTTTTATGAAAATCATTCTATCAAGAGTTCTATCAAGAGTGTGTGTGTGATATAGACTTGAGCAATCCACCAACTATCTATCCTTTACATTTTTTTCTAAAACAAAAACAAAATCTTATACCTAGACACAAGTCTTCATCTTCTTGAAGTCTTCGCTTGAAGGCTTCTCATCTTCTTGACTTGGTCCAAGCTTGATCCAAAGCTCCTTGGATCACCCCGTGCTAGCTCCAAATCTTGACATTTAATCCTTTGTTGAGCTTTGCACCTACTAAGATCTTGATAAAGAATCTGTCACTAATTAAACAAGATCATTAGCAAATATAACTACATGAGTTGATCATCATCAAAACTAGAGTGATAGGCCTTTGGGCCAACAATCTCCCCCTTTTTGATGATGACAAAACTCATGAAGTTATATATGCATGGATTAAAGTAAAGCTTCAAAGAAGCTCCCCCTTAACTCATGCATATCAAATAAGCAATAGATAAGGCAATGAGGCACGTGAATATGTATGCAAGTATGGAGATAAAACATGCAACAAGCATAAATCAAATCTTTTTCTCCTATTTGCAATACAAATATATATATGCATAAATACAAATCTTATACAACCTTAAGTAAGGAAGACAAATACTTCTCCCCCTTAAGTAAGGAAATCATGCATATATCACAAATACATCACAAATACTTCTCCCCCTTTTTGTCAATCATCAACAAAGGGTTCAAAGTAAAAGCAAATCAAAACAAATTTTTCTCCCCCTTTTTGTCAAAAACAAAAGAATCAAGAAGGGGTAAATACAAATCAACCAATAAAGATTTATATGCGATATACATTCATGAAGAGGAAGACGTTAAGTTAGCTTCCCTACAATGTGCATTGCATGAAAGAGGGATGTGAAGCCCTAATTCACACAACACAACTATGTAATGCATAGAAGGAGATGTGAAGCTCCCCCTACGCACGTATATCATATAAAGAAGAGATGTTAAGCTCCTCAATTTATAATATACTCAACATGAATCTATATGTAAGAGAGATGTTAAGCTCTCCTTGCATATAGGAAATACAAAACAAAACATTTTAATTTTTTTTTTTTTTATCAAAACAAAATTTTGAACTTTTCCCAATAAACAAATTTTGAACCAATCATAATTTGTAATTTTGATACCAATAAAAAATAGCACTTGAAGATGTGTGATATCAAGTTATCATTGCAAAATCTTTTAATGTTTCAAACATATTGATATCAAATGAAAGATCTAAAATAAAATCTTTTTATTTTTCATAAGCTTATGCATAGTTAATATAAGGTGTTAACTTAACTTAGCATAAACTTTTTGTGCTTTTAAGAATGTAAATCAATTGTAAAGCAAGCACATGAAAATCATATATATGTATGTGAATAGATAAGACCATTTTGAAAATTAGGGCATACATATATAGGAACCAAAATGTGAGTAATATACCAATTGTAAAATTAACATTGTAAGTCATGTATATACTCATAACCAAAAATTGGTAGGTTTTAAAAATAGTTATGTCTAAGCACTACCAAATTTGAAGAATAAATAACTAGTTATAAATAATTTTTGAAAAACTAGTTAAAGATCCTTCACAAGCATGAAATCATATGTTATTCATGAATTATACTAAATACATACAAGTTTAAGCACTCATAGTCCATAAAGCTCAAAAATTATCTTTTATCATAAAAGATGAGTGTTCAAAGGTTATGTAAATGGTATTTTCATGAAAATAGAAAGTGAAGCATGAATCTCATGAAAATCTTATTTTTCATCTTAAAACAAATCATATATTTTTCATAAATACACAAAGATTTAATCACTCGTGGTCTATAAAGCTCAAAATATTTTGTATCATAAAGATGAGTGTTCAAAGGATCATGTAAATAGTATTTTTATGAAAGTAGTCATTCAAGCTCAAAAGATCATAAATCACATTTTGTTTTACACATGTTTTAATCTTTAATACAAATCAAAAACATGAAAAATCATCAATTTTTTTATTATTTATTTAAAATACTAATCTTCATGGTATATGTATGATTTATCCAATTCTAACAATATGCATACATATCCCAAATATGAAAAGAGTCCAATATATATTACATGAAGGCAAATGACTCAAGGGTATACATGTATATTTATTAGATTTGAATTAAATACACATATACATGAAGTAAGATCAAAGATAGGCATAACAGGTATAAATGACGGAATCATCAAAACTAGCCTATACACATGCATATAGTGAATACAAATGAGCATGAAGTTCAAATATATATAAGTCAATTGTAGTTCACTATTCATATATGTATAAATACAAGTTTTGACACATTCTACATTTAAGCATGTAAATGCCACAAGAAGCACATAAAATCTTAAAACATGAACATGCTATGAATGATATTATGAAAATAAAAAGCATGTACATAAATAAAATAGAAGTTTAGAAATTGTTACCAACTCCAAAACTCCAAGCATGGTGGTTGACCCACCAAAATTTCTTGATAGCGGTGCTCCAAGTATGTGTCATTTTAGTTCAAATGCACCCGCTACCAAGGCACCAAATCTCTCACGTTTTGTGAGAGCCCTCACCTACATCAAAATCAAAGGGTGGGGGTTTTGGTACCCATATTTTCTTGGGTCCTATGGGGTTAGTCTTGTAAGGAACCCAAGCATTTTTATTTTTATCAAAAATAAGAACATTTAACCTTTCATAACAAAATTTTCTTAGATGGCCTTTGCGGCCACAATGTGTACATGTGTAACACCCCATTCCCAGTATACGTGCACAGTCACGTATTCTGATTTTTGAGCATATTTTCTTCTATTATTATTATATTTATTTTCTACTATCCTTACTCATATAGCAGTACTGCATGACTTGACCTGTTTGGTATCCGGATTTGACTGATTTTAGTTTCAAATATTATTTTCTAATATTTTAGATTTTTCATGATTTTCTGGAATATTTTGGAATTAAAATGAAAATCTTCAAAACCGGTGTCGGCCAGTATCACTGGTTGATTCCAGGAATTTTAATTTGCAATTGGAATCAAATTTATGAATTCCGCCTTCACATTCCTACTTAGAATTATATTTTCTTCCTTCGGGCATTTTTTGGGAAATTTCAGATTTTATCAAAAATCTAGCCTACCCGGTGTAGACACCGTTCACAGTAGATTTCAGGATTTTTATTTTGAAAATGGAATTGAATTTCTGAAAACCGATTCCACCAAAAATCGTTTTATAATATTTATGATTTTTGTGAATTTTTGAAAAGCTTTCCGAGATACTTCAATTTTTGGACCTTTCCGGAGTTCTCGGTATTTTCCCAGATACCGGGAAACTATTCAACTATTTCACTTCTCTCTTTTTCCATTTTTCTCTCTCCTTCTTCAAACGCGAGCTTCACCAGTTGGATCCATCATTAATGCAGTGATCCTCCCCTTGCTGCATTAAATGCGTATGGGCCAATTCAACTCAAGTCCAATCACCCATGCCCTTGTCCTTTTTCTCTGAAACGCAGCCCCTTTGCATTTTCTACTGGACGCAGCATTGAACTCCCGCGTTTGGCTCTATATTTGCCTAAACGCAGCCTTGGGACATTGTGAACGCTGCACTCATTGGAGGGAAAGTAATGATGGCTCATTATTATATTATTTTCCCCTTCTATATATATATAACTTCTATCATCTCTCTCCTTCATTTTCTTCATTTCCTTTGTTTCCTGCAAGCTCCAACAGCAAGCTCACCACCACCAAGCTCTTGGCCGGCCACCACAACCCACCTTCTCCATTTTCTTTCCAACACCAAGCTCCACCAGCTCCCCCACCTTCTTCTCCTCCATCTCCTCCCCCATTTCCAACAACTACACCACCTCCTTCAACCTCTTTCACCAAGAGAATCTCAAAGAACCCACCTTCACCAAAAAGCTTCACCACCATCTTCACCACCACCTGCACCACCGTAGCCTCCGTCAAGCCTACCATCTTCACCTCCTCGTCGACCTCTTTCCGACGGACTATAGCTTCGTCCCCCGTAACAACGATTGCAAAATCTCGTTTTGCCATATTGAGTTGGACTTGCACCATCAACCTTTTGCCTTCTCTTGTGAGGACCGGTACCCTCCTTTGGATTGGGACCGCGTTTCTCTGCGTCGGACGCATTTTAGGCGAGTAATTCTACTCGCCAAGACTTGGATATTATTTCATATTTGTTAAGAAAACGCACCAGTTTCCTAAAAACGCACCAGTTTTCTAAAAACGCACCAGTTTGCTAAAAACGCACCAGTTTCCTAAAAACGCACCAGTTTGCTAAAAACGCACCAGTTTCCTAAAAACGCACCAGTTTCCTAAAAACGCACCAGTTTGCTAAAAACGCACCAGTTTCCTAAAAACGCACCAGTTTGCTAAAAACGCACCAGTTTGCTAAAAACGCACCAGTTTCCTAAAAACGCACCAGTTTGCTGAAAACGCACCAGTTTCCTAAAAACGCACCAGTTTGCTGAAAACGCACCAGTTTTCTAAAAACGCACCAGTTTGCTGAAAACGCACCAGTTTCCTAAAAACGCACCAGTTTCCTGAAAACGCACCAGTTTTCTGAAAACGCACCAGTTTCCTGAAAACGCACCACTTTTCTGAAAACGCACCACTTTCCTGAAAACGCACCACTTTCCTGAAAACGCACCACTTTTCTGAAAACGCACCACTTTCTTGAAACGCACCACTTTCTTGAAACGTGCCACTTTTGAGACGCGACCCAACCGAACGCAGCCTTCTTAAGTCGATTTGACCCTTTACTATAGTCGACTAACTCCTTCTCTAAGTCGACTAATTTCTCTCCCTAGTCGACTAATCTTGATTAATTGTTATGGTTAATTACTTCTTTGATTTTGAACATTATCTTTGGGTCATTTATTATTATATTGCTATTTGCAAGGCTTGTCACTTGATGAATATCACCTCTTATCATGCTATCTATTAACATAAGGCATGAGACACCTGACTCCTATAATTATCACGATAACGGGAATGATAACCGGACTTCATGATTTGCAAACTTGATTACTTGATAGTACGAACTAGTACTCCTGATATGCCTGTACTCCTGACATGTTCCTGCTCATTCCCGAAATCTGATAATTATTAATATACCATAAAATAAGACAACTTGCATTGGGTCGGGGGAAACATGCGGCTATCAATATGTGTTCGTGTTTACAGTGGCATTAGGTATGTTGTGCAACTAAATTTCCGGTCTGACCTGTGGGCCTCCAGGCGACCGAGGGGAGTGCTGGCTCCCTCCTTCCTGGTACCATCATGATAAGGGCAAACAATAAGTCCCTCCTGTTAGCCTAGCGGCAGGTTCCGTCCACCAAGCAACGGAACATCCTGGGCCGTGGTCCCGGGTATGCACGGGACCCACTGTAAACATAGTTCGTTGATACCCCCGCTGGTTTCCAATAACAACCTTGCTTTACTCGGATATGGATCTATGTGTGCTGGGACGCTAGTTCACATAGCTAGATATCAGGGTAAGACGAGTAATAATAATAATAATAAAAGACGCTAATTGTGGGTGTTGTATGCGCTTGGATTACGGTGACATGAGATAAAGGTATATAGATGAGGGTTTCCTTGTTTGGATTATTCCCTCGAAGTACTAGTCTCATGAGGTCGTAACTTGAGCTTATACAATGCCTTTCGTTTATAACATGTCGTACTTCTTTTACTTGCTGGCTGAATTCTCATGATATTGTACCAGCTTTCATGTTCATGTTTCTGTTGCCACTCGGCTGTTACCTGCTCTACTTGTTGGGAGGTCCTGACTCCCTTGAATTTGTATGTTCAGGTTCCGAACCTTGGATCGAGGTGGAACCTTCTGTGGAGGACCAGGCTTTCCTTTCCGAGCAGGCTGATTAGTCTCGGTTGCTGTCATCCCAGACTTTCCTTTTGGCTCGCGGGACCTTTCTTCAGCTCGTGAGCATCTTTGCAATTATCTTGTAAATCGTACTTTTGAGTTTGGCTGTGATATATGATGCATGCGATATGTAAATATATGTCACATTCTGTGATAACCTTGTACCTTGTACTTCTTATGTTGGCATATGAAAGGACGCTACGTTTGTCGTACTCTGGTCCTTGCTTGTACTGATGCTTAACGTATATACGTGAGGGTATTTCCGACCTGCGTATGTACGTCGCAGTGACGTCCCCGTACCCGCAGGACCGGGGCGTTACAGGTTGGTATCAGAGCCTAGGCTCTCACACCTATAGTACAATCAAGCAGCAAATTAATGTAATTTGCCATTGCCAACTACAATGTACAAGTTATCTTGTCCTTCTTGATTCCTTTCCTTGTGTCCTAAAATCTTTTCATCTTTCCAGTTTCCAGTCTCCTTTTTACCAACATAAGTATGGATAGAAGGACGGGTCGTAGCAACTCCGGGCAAACATCAAACGGGCCCACGGGAGAGAATGTTGAGATTCTGAGGGTTATCCAGACTATGATGGAAAATCAGCAACAGCAGACGGAACTCCTTCGGTAAGAGTTAGTAACTCCCAAGGAACAAAGGCCGGGGAATGTATCAGACTTCAGGCGGTTACAACCGGCGATATTCACGGGAGAAGAGAAACCACTAGATGCTGAGCAATGGCTGATTGACACCACAGATCTGTTGAACGCAGCCCGGGTCCCAAAAGAAAATCAAGTGGAGGTCGCCAAGATTCAGCTAAAGGATGTAGCCAGGACCTGGTGGCTAGCTGAAGAAGCGAGATTGGAGAAACCTGTCTCGTGGGACCAGTTCTCCCAAAGCTTCTATAGTAGATTTTTCCCTGCCACCGCCCAGAAAGAAATGGAAGAACAGTTCATCCGACTTCAGCAGTGGAACCGGTCTGTGGATGAGTATGCCGCTGAGTTCTTGAGGCTGAGCCGCTTCGCTCCATATATGGTAGCTGATGAAGAGAAGCGAGCAAGTAGATTCCAACAGGGTTTGCGAATGGACATTCAGATCCTCTTGATGCCCCAGCAGCTGAAAACGTATTCCCAAGTCCTCACCATAGCTCGGGAAGTTGAGCGAGGACTGGAGAAAGGGAAGACTAACATGATGGGGAACCAGGCCATGAAAAGGCCATTTCCACAAGCAGGGAGAGGAAGTCCATATAGAGCGGTGAGGGTTCCGCCAATGAGACGACCATTTCGGCGAGCCCCCTTCCAGACAACCCAACCATTCCCTGTTTGTAACTATTGCCAGAAACCGGGTCACACTCAGCAGAATTGCCGAAGGGCAAATGGGTTATGCCTGGCATGTGGTTCCCGTGATCATTCAGTAGAAGTCTGCCCCCACAAGAGAATGGGAATAGCCAACCAAGTACTACCAGCACTTCCAGGACCAGATGGACAGAGGAACCAGGGACAAATGGTTAGGAGAGCCCTTCCCCCTCCCCACAGCAAGTTATCCGCCCAGTCCAGAGGGGAGTTAGAGCTGCAGCAGGTCGTGGAAGAGGACGAGCCTACAACCTGACAGCGGAAGAGGCCGAAACTTCTGGAGAAGTGGTAACAGGTAAGATCAGGGTACACTCGAAGCCCGTTCTTGCCCTCTTTGATTCGGGTGCATCTCATTGTTACATATCTGATCGTTTTGTTGACTTGCATTATATACCTGTTAGAACTTTAGACCACCAATGGGAGATTAGTACAGGGAATGGAGTAGTCATAACTACTAAGGTTTGTATTGATTGCCCTGTAGAGCTCTGTAACAGAACCTTGGCCATAGATATGCTCGTACTAGATACTAGAGGGTACGACATAATCTTAGGCATGACTTGGCTCAGTAAATACCATGCGGTCATTGATTGCCGAAGCAAGAAAGTTATTTCAGAATACCGCTTCAGCCTGAGTTCCAATTTGAAGGAGAACGCAAACCTGCCAAAGGAAAAGCACAGATGACTGCTGGTGAGATCCAGAAGAAGAGAGTGCCAGTTTGGAATGAGTTTCCAGAAGTATTTAAGGAGATCTCAGGACTTCCACCTGATAGGGTGATTGAGTTCTCTATTGATACCCTTCCAGGTACAGTTCCGATATCCAAAGCTCCATATAGGATGGCACCCACAGAGTTGGAGATTTTAAAGAAACAGCTACAAGAATACTCTGACAAAGGATTGATTAGGCCAAGTGCTTCACCATGGGGAGCACCAGTGCTCTTGGCAAACAAAAAGGACGGTGGAAAACGGTTATGCATAGACTACAGAGAATTGAACAAGGTTACAATCAAGAACAAGTATCCCTTACCAAGAATTGATGATCTGTTTGATCAGCTTCATGGGGCCCGAGTATTTTCAAAGCTGGATTTGCAATCAGGATATCACCAGCTAAGGGTAAAGAAAGAAGATATTCCAAAGACAGCATTCAGGACTCGTTATGGCCATTATGAATTTCTAGTTATGCCTTTCGGAGTCACCAATGCCCCTGCAATTTTCATGGATTTGATGAACAGAGTGTTCTCATCATATTTGGATCAGTTTGTAGTTGTTTTCATAGATGACATCTTGATCTATTCGAAGAACGACAGAGAGCATGCAGACCACTTGAGAATAGTGTTACAGACTCTCCAACAGGAACAACTTCATGCTAAGCAAAGCAAGTGTGAATTCTGGTTAAATAGTGTGGCCTTCCTTGGACACATAATTTCAGAAGAAGGAATTTCAGTAGACCCCAGTAAAATTCAGGCAGTAAAAGACTGGCCAATTCCAAGGACAGTAACAGAAATTAAGAGTTTTATTGGACTAGCCGGATATTATAGGCGCTTTGTCCAGGATTTTTCTAAGATTGCAGCCCCGTTAACAAAGCTCACCCGGAAAGGAGAAAAATATATATGGACCGAGGAATGTGCTGCAGCGTTTGAGCAATTAAAGGAGAGACTCATTACAGCTCCAGTTTTGAAGACTCCCTCAGGAAGAGGAGGGATGGTTATATACAGCGATGCATCCGGGAAAGGCCTAGGATGTGTATTAATGCAGCATGGTCATGTCATAGCTTATGCATCCAGGCAACTGAAGCCACATGAGCGGAATTACCCAACTCATGACTTAGAGCTGGCGGCGGTAATATTCGCATTGAAGATCTGGAGGCATTATCTTCTTGGGGACAAAGTCTTGATCTACACTGATCACAAGAGCCTAAAGTATATTTTCACGCAGAAAGAATTGAACATGAGACAGCGTCGGTGGCTTGAACTAATGGCGGATTATGATATAGAATTACAATATCATCCGGGCAAAGTTAATACAGTACCAGATGCATTGAGCAGGAAGCCAGAAAATAAAATGCTAGTACAACTTACGCAACAGAAGGAGTTGATTCAGGACATCATAAAACTGGACTTAATGATAGTACAAGGAATTGATAAAACGGGACAGTTGATGACCTTTCAGATCCAGTCAACCCTGATGGATGAAATTAAAGAAGCTCAGAAAGAAGACCCCAGATTGCAGAAGTTCAGAGCTCAAATAGAAGCTGGATTGAGAACTGACCTCCGTATTCATTCAGACAACGCATTATATTTTGGTAACAGAATTTGTGTCCCCCAAGGAGAAGTTCGACAGAAAATTTTGGCAGAGGCACATAGTTCAGCCTATTCCATACACCCGGGAGGAAATAAAATGTATCAAGACTTGAAACAGAAGTTCTGGTGGAATGCCATGAAAAGGGAGATAGCCCAACATGTGGCCAAGTGCTTAGTTTGCCAGCAGGTAAAGATAGAACACCAGAGAACAGCTGGACTTCTTCAGCCCTTACCAATACCCGAATGGAAGTGGGAACATATCACCATGGATTTTGTCACAGCACTACCCGCAGTCCTAAGGGTAACAATGCAGTATGGGTGATCGTTGACCGCCTCACAAAAGCAGCTCACTTCCTACCTTTCAGAGTAGGTCAGTCAACAGAAGTTCTTGCAGAAAAATATATGAAAGAAATTGTTCGTCTACATGGAGTTCCAGTTAGTATCGTGTCAGATAGAGACACGAGATTCCGATCACATTTCTGGGAAAGTCTCCAAGAAAATTTAGGAACTCGTCTTAAATTCAGTACTTCATATCACCCCCAGACAGACGGACAATCGGAACGGACCATTCAAATTCTTGAAGACATGTTACGAGCCTGCATGATAGAATTTAAAGGGTCATGGGAGGACTGTATTCATTTGGTGGAGTTCTCTTATAATAACAGCTATCAGGCTAGTATCAGAATGGCACCATTTGAGGCATTGTATGGCAGAAAATGCAGGTCGCCGATATGTTGGGACGAAGTTGGCGAAAGAAGACTTATGGGACCAGACATTCTAGTTCAGACAACAAGCAAAGTCCGAGTTATCAGAGATCACCTCCGGGCAGCACAGAGCCGACAAAAGAGTTGGGCAGACACAAACAGAAGGCCATTGGAATTCAGAACCGGTGAGCATGTATTTTTAAAGATATCACCCACCAAAGGGTAATCCGGTTCGGTACTCGTGGAAAACTCAGTCCCAGGTACATCGGCCCATTCGAAATTTGGATCGCGTGGGAGAGGTGGCTTATCGATTGGCACTACCGCCATCTTTGGAAGGAGTACACAATGTATTCCATGTATCACAGTTAAGGAAGTATGTCAAGGATGAGAGTCACATTCTGGATCACTCCGAACTGGAACTACAGCCTGATCTGTCTTACGAAGAACAACCGATGGCCATCCTGGACAAAAGTGTTAAGACTCTGAAGAATAAGGCCATACCATTAGTATTGGTTTCTTGGAATAGGCACGCACCAGGAGAGGCTACATGGGAACGGGAGGACGTTATTCGTGAGCGTTACCCTCAACTATTTTCAACTTAGTTGGTAAAACCCTTTCTTCCTATTTTTCTCTACCGTCATCTTCCCCTTCCTGAAATTTCGAGGACGAAATTTTTTGTAAGGTGGATAGATTGTAACACCCCATTCCCAGTATACGTGCACAGTCACGTATTCTGATTTTTGAGCATATTTTCTTCTATTATTATTATATTTATTTTCTACTATCCTTACTCATATAGCAGTACTGCATGACTTGACCTGTTTGGTATCCGGATTTGACTGATTTTAGTTTCAAATATTATTTTCTAATATTTTAGATTTTTCATGATTTTCTGGAATATTTTGGAATTAAAATGAAAATCTTCAAAACCGGTGTCGGCCAGTATCACTGGTTGATTCCAGGAATTTTAATTTGCAATTGGAATCAAATTTATGAATTCCGCCTTCACATTCCTACTTAGAATTATATTTTCTTCCTTCGGGCATTTTTTGGGAAATTTCAGATTTTATCAAAAATCTAGCCTACCCGGTGTAGACACCGTTCACAGTAGATTTCAGGATTTTTATTTTGAAAATGGAATTGAATTTCTGAAAACCGATTCCACCAAAAATCATTTTATAATATTTATGATTTTTGTGAATTTTTGAAAAGCTTTCCGAGATACTTCAATTTTTGGACCTTTCCGGAGTTCTCGGTATTTTCCCAGATACCGGGAAACTATTCAACTATTTCACTTCTCTCTTTTTCCATTTTTCTCTCTCCTTCTTCAAACGCGAGCTTCACCAGTTGGATCCATCATTAATGCAGTGATCCTCCCCTTGCTGCATTAAATGCGTATGGGCCAATTCAACTCAAGTCCAATCACCCATGCCCTTGTCCTTTTTCTCTGAAACGCAGCCCCTTTGCATTTTCTACTGGACGCAGCATTGAACTCCCGCGTTTGGCTCTATATTTGCCTAAACGCAGCCTTGGGACATTGTGAACGCTGCACTCATTGGAGGGAAAGTAATGATGGCTCATTATTATATTATTTTCCCCTTCTATATATATATAACTTCTATCATCTCTCTCCTTCATTTTCTTCATTTCCTTTGTTTCCTGCAAGCTCCAACAGCAAGCTCACCACCACCAAGCTCTTGGCCGGCCACCACAACCCACCTTCTCCATTTTCTTTCCAACACCAAGCTCCACCAGCTCCCCCACCTTCTTCTCCTCCATCTCCTCCCCCATTTCCAACAACTACACCACCTCCTTCAACCTCTTTCACCAAGAGAATCTCAAAGAACCCACCTTCACCAAAAAGCTTCACCACCATCTTCACCACCACCTGCACCACCGTAGCCTCCGTCAAGCCTACCATCTTCACCTCCTCGTCGACCTCTTTCCGACGGACTATAGCTTCGTCCCCCGTAACAACGATTGCAAAATCTCGTTTTGCCATATTGAGTTGGACTTGCACCATCAACCTTTTGCCTTCTCTTGTGAGGACCGGTACCCTCCTTTGGATTGGGACCGCGTTTCTCTGCGTCGGACGCATTTTAGGCGAGTAATTCTACTCGCCAAGACTTGGATATTATTTCATATTTGTTAAGAAAACGCACCAGTTTCCTAAAAACGCACCAGTTTTCTAAAAACGCACCAGTTTGCTAAAAACGCACCAGTTTGCTAAAAACGCACCAGTTTACTAAAAACGCACCAGTTTGCTAAAAACGCACCAGTTTCCTAAAAACGCACCAGTTTCCTAAAAACGCACCAGTTTGCTAAAAACGCACCAGTTTCCTAAAAACGCACCAGTTTGCTAAAAACGCACCAGTTTGCTAAAAACGCACCAGTTTCCTAAAAACGCACCAGTTTGCTGAAAACGCACCAGTTTCCTAAAAACGCACCAGTTTGCTGAAAACGCACCAGTTTTCTAAAAACGCACCAGTTTGCTGAAAACGCACCAGTTTCCTAAAAACGCACCAGTTTCCTGAAAACGCACCAGTTTTCTGAAAACGCACCAGTTTCCTGAAAACGCACCACTTTTCTGAAAACGCACCACTTTCCTGAAAACGCACCACTTTTCTGAAAACGCACCACTTTCTTGAAACGCACCACTTTCTTGAAACGTGCCACTTTTGAGACGCGACCCAACCGAACGCAGCCTTCTTAAGTCGATTTGACCCTTTACTATAGTCGACTAACTCCTTCTCTAAGTCGACTAATTTCTCTCCCTAGTCGACTAATCTTGATTAATTGTTATGGTTAATTACTTCTTTGATTTTGAACATTATCTTTGGGTCATTTATTATTATATTGCTATTTGCAAGGCTTGTCACTTGATGAATATCACCTCTTATCATGCTATCTATTAACATAAGGCATGAGACACCTGACTCCTATAATTATCACGATAACGGGAATGATAACCGGACTTCATGATTTGCAAACTTGATTACTTGATAGTACGAACTAGTACTCCTGATATGCCTGTACTCCTGACATGTTCCTGCTCATTCCCGAAATCTGATAATTATTTAATATACCATAAAATAAGACAACTTGCATTGGGTCGGGGGAAACATGCGGCTATCAATATGTGTTCGTGTTTACAGTGGCATTAGGTATGTTGTGCAACTAAATTTCCGGTCTGACCTGTGGGCCTCCAGGCGACCGAGGGGAGTGCTGGCTCCCTCCTTCCTGGTACCATCATGATAAGGGCAAACAATAAGTCCCTCCTGTTAGCCTAGCGGCAGGTTCCGTCCACCAAGCAACGGAACATCCTGGGCCGTGGTCCCGGGTATGCACGGGACCCACTGTAAACATAGTTCGTTGATACCCCCGCTGGTTTCCAATAACAACCTTGCTTTACTCGGATATGGATCTATGTGTGCTGGGACGCTAGTTCACATAGCTAGATATCAGGGTAAGACGAGTAATAATAATAATAATAAAAGACGCTAATTGTGGGTGTTGTATGCGCTTGGATTACGGTGACATGAGATAAAGGTATATAGATGAGGGTTTCCTTGTTTGGATTATTCCCTCGAAGTACTAGTCTCATGAGGTCGTAACTTGAGCTTATACAATGCCTTTCGTTTATAACATGTCGTACTTCTTTTACTTGCTGGCTGAATTCTCATGATATTGTACCAGCTTTCATGTTCATGTTTCTGTTGCCACTCGGCTGTTACCTGCTCTACTTGTTGGGAGGTCCTGACTCCCTTGAATTTGTATGTTCAGGTTCCGAACCTTGGATCGAGGTGGAACCTTCTGTGGAGGACCAGGCTTTCCTTTCCGAGCAGGCTGATTAGTCTCGGTTGCTGTCATCCCAGACTTTCCTTTTGGCTCGCGGGACCTTTCTTCAGCTCGTGAGCATCTTTGCAATTATCTTGTAAATCGTACTTTTGAGTTTGGCTGTGATATATGATGCATGCGATATGTAAATATATGTCACATTCTGTGATAACCTTGTACCTTGTACTTCTTATGTTGGCATATGAAAGGACGCTACGTTTGTCGTACTCTGGTCCTTGCTTGTACTGATGCTTAACGTATATACGTGAGGGTATTTCCGACCTGCGTATGTACGTCGCAGTGACGTCCCCGTACCCGCAGGACCGGGGCGTTACAACATGTGTACACCTTAGCATACTTATGAGTGGGAGTGTGAGCATGATGTGCATCATAAGCATGGTCATGATGATGATGTGCATGAGTATGAGGAACTTGTTTCTTTTGAAACAAGGATTCCAATCTAGTATGATTGAATGCACATGAGCTCAAATTATCAATTTTATTTTTCAAATTTTTAATCTCATTAGTTGTGGCATGTAAATCATGGTGAGATAAAGAATCATTTTTCTTTTTCTTTTGAAAAACATTATCCTTTTCTTTTTCAACAAATTTTCTTTTTAAAGATTTATTTTCTTGAAAAACGATTTCCTTTTGTTTTTCCACCAAATCAATCTTATCCTTCAAAATAGTGTTCCCTTCACATAAATCATTTAATTTTGAAAATAAGGAAACATTCTCATTTTTCAAAACTTTATTTTCTTTTTCTAAACATGCAAGTTTATTTCTAAAAGAATCATTTTCTACATGCATGCAATCAATGTTCTTTTTCAAATTCTTGTTATCTTTTTCCAAGCATGCAATGTTATCTCTAAAAGAGTCATGTTCTATATGCATGCAAGCAATATCCTTTTTCAAATTTTTATTTTCCTTTTTAATTATGTCATATCTCTCAAGCAATAATTGGCAAAATGAATTTAGCTCATCATATGACATAGTAGTATCCTCATCCTCGGATTCGGAAGTTACCTCAAGGGTGTTATCCCCTTGGACCATGTAGCACTTGTTGGAGGTGTCGCTTCCAACATCCGAATCGCTCCCGGCATAATATAGATCCTTTTCGCCAAGGGAGGTGATGATGTTCCAAGCTACAAAAGCCGATTCAATGTTAGAAACCCTAGATAAATAATCATCATTTAGGGTACATTTAAGAGCATGAAGGGCTTTTGCATTAGCCTCAATGTACTTGCTATTTGAACAATAATCATTATTAGTAGTAGCAAGATAAGCATGAATTCCTAAGGCCTTGAGGTACAATGACATCTTAACCTTCCAAGTTTGGATGTTAAGAATATCAAAGGTGGGTGGTGACATGAAGTCCATGGTGAGGTGTGTGTGTACAAAAATATTGTGATTAGCCTAAAAGGAGGATCTTTAACTCTTAGGTTGTTAGACCCAATATCAAGAGCACTAGCTCTGATACCAATTGTAAGTTCACCTAGAGGGGGGGTGAATAGGTGATGGCTAATCTAATGGTCACTTATGAACAAATAATGCGGAATTAAAACTAAGTTGACCAAATTAAACTTCTTTAAGTTGAACACTTATGTATAACTCAAGAGTGTTGCCGAATTCCCCTTGCGAGGCTCTGGACAAGCTCATCTAGATTCCCCTTGAATGGGTTGAGGTGCCGCGTTGGCTCTCTTGGTTGAATACTAGTGTTAACAAGCAATCCCACGCAAGTATATAACAATATAAGCACAAGGGTATATCAAGCATGTAAAGTAAAGACAATGTAAGTAATGCAAGATATAAAAGAGACTAAGTGAGAAAGAGAGCGAGAGTGAGCAATCGCAAACACAAGGGTATGTTCGAGGTTCGAGCACACTTGCTCTACATCCCCGCCTTCGACACACGAAGGATTTCCACTATGCACGATCCAACCGGATCTCTCCTTGGTGCCGCAACACCTACAAGCCCTCGGACTCCCAAGTCCCTTACACACCACAAGCCCACCGGCTCGTCGAGGCCGCACCTCAAGCTACAAGTCCTCACTAGGATCCAACAACACCAAGTCCTCACTAGGACCCGAAACAAACCGCGAACACAACCGTCCGCCTTCTCAAAGAACAAAGATGAACTTTGGTGATCACAACTCTTGATCACCTAAAATCCTCTCACAATAACACTCCTATAGAATGAATAGCTCAATGGATGCTCAAGTGTTTGTGTGAGAAAGCAAGGAAAGAATCTTTGGTGAAAAACTCAAGAAAATCTCTTTTACACTCTTATAAAATCTTCCCTTTTGATTGGAAGTATTAGCTCACTATTTTTGTGGAGAAAAACCTCTGGAATGAATATGAGAAAACAGGCTCTAAGGTCTCCAAAATCTTAGCTCAAAACAATGACAAAACCCCCTTTTATAGAGGCCAGAAAAATCTGACCGTTGGGCTCTGTCAGAGCTTCCGGTCGACCGGTCCGGTCGACCGGCAACGGTCAAAAATCCGACCGTTGCAGCCTCCGGTCGACCGGCCCGGTCGACCGCGCAACTGGAGAAGAGAGTAAACTCTCTGTCGGTCGACCGGCCCGGTCGACCGAGATTTCCTGAGAGCAAAGCTCTCTGAAGCGGTCGACCGGCCCGGTCGGCCGATCCTCCAGTGCACACTGGCGTGCACGTCTGTGCATGTCCGGTCGACCGACCCGGTCGACCGGCCACTGTCAGTTCTGAAAAATCAGAACTGCCAGAACTAGAAAAATGGGATTAAAGATTGGTCTTTTAGCTTAATAAAAATCCCAGAAATTCACAGTAAATCCAGAAAAATAGTTTCAATCAAAATAAAAACTGTTTTTCTAAAAATATATTTTTCTAAAACTTGTTTTTCCATAACTTCACAAAATACAAAAACAAGATATTTTGAACTTATAAAGCAAAGTGTGTATGGATATGATCCACCACACAATCAAGATGAAATATCTAGTTTTTGACATAAAGCACTAAACTTGTTTTGGTTAAAGGATATGTATATAAGAAATTACCAAAACCCAAAGTAGACATTTTGTCATAAGGAAAATCTCATCAAATACAAAAACAAGATATACTTTTAAAGCATAGTGTGTATGGATATGATCCACTACACAAATAAGATGAAATATTTAGTTTTTGACAAAAGCACTAAACATGGTTTTAGATATAAGATATGTATACATGAATACCAAAAACCAAATTGTATTTTATCACAAATAAAAATCTTTTCTTAACTAGGAAAATCTTTTATGAAAATCATTCTATCAAGAGTTCTATCAAGAGTGTGTGTGTGATATAGACTTGAGCAATCCACCAACTATCTATCCTTTACATTTTTTCTAAAACAAAAACAAAATCTTATACCTAGACACAAGTCTTCATCTTCTTGAAGTCTTCACTTGAAGGCTTCTCATCTTCTTGACTTGGTCCAAGCTTGATCCAAAGCTCCTTGGATCACCCCGTGCTAGCTCCAAATCTTGACATTTAATCCTTTGTTGAGCTTTGCACCTACTAAGATCTTGATAAAGAATCTGTCACTAATTAAACAAGATCATTAGCAAATATAACTACATGAGTTGATCATCATCAAAACTAGAGTGATAGGCCTTTGGGCCAACAATCTCCCCCTTTTTGATGATAACAAAACTCATGAAGTTATATATGCATGGATTAAAGTAAAGCTTCAAAGAAGCTCCCCCTTAACTCATGCATATCAAATAAGCAATAGATAAGGCAATGAGGCACGTGAATATGTATGCAAGTATGGAGATAAAACATGCAACAAGTATAAATCAAAATCTTTTTCTCCTATTTGCAATACAAATATATATATGCATAAATACAAATCTTATACAACCTTAAGTAAGGAAGACAAATACTTCTCCCCCTTAAGTAAGGAAATCATGCATATATCACAAATACATCACAAATACTTCTCCCCCTTTTTGTCAATCATCAACAAAGGGTTCAAAGTAAAAGCAAATCAAAACAAATTTTTCTCCCCCTTTTTGTCAAAAACAAAAGAATCAAGAAGGGGTAAATACAAATCAACCAATAAAGATTTATATGCGATATACATTCATGAAGAGGAAGACGTTAAGTTAGCTTCCCTACAATGTGCATTGCATGAAAGAGGGATGTGAAGCCCTAATTCACACAACACAACTATGTAATGCATAGAAGGAGATGTGAAGCTCCCCCTACACACGTATATCATATAAAGAAGAGATGTTAAGCTCCTCAATTTATAATATACTCAACATGAATCTATATGTAAGAGAGATGTTAAGCTCTCCTTGCATATAGGAAATACAAAACAAAACATTTTAATTTTTTTTTTTTATCAAAACAAAATTTTGAACTTTTCCCAATAAAACAAATTTTGAACCAATCATAATTTGTAATTTTGATACCAATAGAAAATAACACTTGAAGATGTGTGATATCAAGTTATCATTGCAAAATCTTTTAATGTTTCAAACATATTGATATCAAATGAAAGATCTAAAATAAAATCTTTTTATTTTTCATAAGCTTATGCATAGTTAATATAAGGTGTTAACTTAACTTAGCATAAACTTTTTGTGCTTTTAAGAATGTAAATCAATTGTAAAGCAAGCACATGAAAATCATATATATGTATGTGAATAGATAAGACCATTTTGAAAATTAGGGCATACATATATAGGAACCAAAATGTGAGTAATATACCAATTGTAAAATTAACATTGTAAGTCATGTATATACTCATAACCAAAAATTGGTAGGTTTAAAAATAGTTATGTCTAAGCACTACCAAATTTGAAGAATAAATAACTAGTTATAAATAATTTTTGAAAAACTAGTTAAAGATCCTTCACAAGCATGAAATCATATGTTATTCATGAATTATACTAAATACATACAAGTTTAAGCACTCATAGTCCATAAAGCTCAAAAATTATCTTTTATCATAAAAGATGAGTGTTCAAAGGTTATGTAAATGGTATTTTCATGAAAATAAAAAGTGAAGCATGAATCTCATGAAAATCTTATTTTTCATCTTAAAACAAATCATATATTTTTCATAAATACACAAAGATTTAATCACTCATGGTCTATAAAGCTCAAAATATTTTGTATCATAAAGATGAGTGTTCAAAGGATCATGTAAATAGTATTTTATGAAAGTAGTCATTCAAGCTCAAAAAGATCATAAATCACATTTTGTTTTACACATGTTTTAATCTTTAATACAAATCAAAAACATGAAAAATCATCAATTTTTTTATTATTTATTTAAAATACTAATCTTCATGGTATATGTATGATTTATCCAATTCTAACAATATGCATACATATCCCAAATATGAAAAGAGTCCAATATATATTACATGAAGGCAAATGACTCAAGGGTATACATGTATATTTATTAGATTTGAATTAAACACACATATACATGAAGTAAGATCAAAGATAGGCATAACAAGTATAAATGATGGAATCATCAAAACTAGCCTATACACATGCATATAGTGAATACAAATGAGCATGAAGTTCAAATATATATAAGTCAATTGTAGTTCACTATTCATATATGTATAAATACAAGTTTTGACACATTCTACATTTAAGCATGTAAATGCCACAAGAAGCACATAAAATCTTAAAACATGAACATGCTATGAATGATATTATGAAAATAAAAAGCATGTACATAAATAAAATAGAAGTTTAGAAATTGTTACCAACTCCAAAACTCCAAGCATGGTGGTTGACCCACCAAAATTTCTTGATAGCGGTGCTCCAAGTATGTGTCATTTTAGTTCAAATGCACCCGCTACCAAGGCACCAAATCTCTCACGTTTTGTGAGAGCCCTCACCTACATCAAAATCAAAGGGTGGGGGTTTTGGTACCCATATTTTCTTGGGTCCTATGGGGTTAGTCTTGTAAGGAACCCAAGCATTTTTATTTTTATCAAAAATAAGAACATTTAACCTTTCATAACAAAATTTTCTTAGATGGCCTTTGCGGCCACAATGTGTACATGTGTACACCTTAGCATACTTATGAGTGGGAGTGTGAGCATGATGTGCATCATAAGTATGGTCATGATGATGATGTGCATGAGTATGAGGAACTTGTTTCTTTTGAAATAAGGATTCCAATCTAGTATGATTGAATGCACATGAGCTCAAATTATCAATTTTATTTTTCAAATTTTTAATCTCATTAGTTGTGGCATGTAAAGCATGGTGAGATAAAGAATCATTTTTCTTTTTCTTTTGAAAAACATTATCCTTTTCTTTTTCAACAAATTTTCTTTTTAAAGATTTATTTTCTTGAAAAACGATTTCCTTTTGTTTTTCCACCAAATCAATCTTATCCTTCAAAATAGTGTTCCCTTCACATAAATCATTTAATTTTGAAAATAAGGAAACATTCTCATTTTTCAAAACTTTATTTTCTTTTTCTAAACATGCAAGTTTATTTCTAAAAGAATCATTTTCTACATGCATGCAATCAATGTTCTTTTTCAAATTCTTGTTATCTTTTTCCAAGCATGCAATGTTATCTCTAAAAGAGTCATGTTCTACATGCATGCAAGCAATATCCTTTTTCAAATTTTTATTTTCCTTTTTAATTATGTCATATCTCTCAAGCAATAATTGGCAAAATGAATTTAGCTCATCATATGACATAGTAGTATCCTCATCCTCGGATTCGGAAGTTACCTCAAGGGGGTTATCCCCTTGGACCATGTAGCACTTGTTGGAGGTGTCGCTTCCAACATCCGAATCGCTCCCGGCATAATATAGATCCTTTTCGCCAAGGGAGGTGATGATGTTCCAAGCTACAAAAGCCGATTCAATGTTAGAAACCCTAGATAAATAATCATCATTTAGGGTACATTTAAGAGCATGAAGGGCTTTTGCATTAGCCTCAATGTACTTGCTATTTGAACAATAATCATTATTAGTAGTAGCAAGATAAGCATGAATTCCTAAGGCCTTGAGGTACAATGACATCTTAACCTTCCAAGTTTGGATGTTAAGAATATCAAAGGTGGGTGGTGACATGAAGTCCATGGTGAGGTGTGTGTGTACAAAAATATTGTGATTAGCCTAAAAGGAGGATCTTTAACTCTTAGGTTGTTAGACCCAATATAAAGAGCACTAGCTCTGATACCAATTGTAAGTCACCTAGAGGGGGGGTGAATAGGTGATGGCTAATCTAATGGTCACTTATGAACAAATAATGCGGAATTAAAACTAAGTTGACCAAATTAAACTTCTTTAAGTTGAACACTTATGTATAACTCAAGAGTGTTGCCGAATTCCCCTTACGAGGCTCTGGACAAGCTCCTCTAGATTCCCCTTGAATGGGTTGAGGTGCCGCGTTGGCTCTCTTGGTTGAATACTAGTGTTAACAAGCAATCCCACGCAAGTATATAACAATATAAGCACAAGGGTATATCAAGCATGTAAAGTAAAGACAATGTAAGTAATGCAAGATATAAAAGAGACTAAGTGAGAAAGAGAGCAAGAGTGAGCAATCGCAAACACAAAGGTATGTTTCGAGGTTCGAGCACACTTGCTCTACATCCTCGCCTTCGACACACGAAGGATTTCCACTATGCACGATCCAACCGGATCTCTCCTTGGTGCCGCAACACCTACAAGCCCTCGGACTCCCAAGTCCCTTACACACCACAAGCCCACCGGCTCGTCGAGGCCGCACCTCAAGCTACAAGTCCTCACTAGGATCCAACAACACCAAGTCCTCACTAGGACCCGAAACAAACCGCGAACACAACCGTCCGCCTTCTCAAAGAACAAAGATGAACTTTGGTGATCACAACTCTTGATCACCTAAAATCCTCTCACAATAACACTCCTATAGAATGAATAGCTCAATGGATGCTCAAGTGTTTGTGTGAGAAAGCAAGGAAAGAATCTTTGGTGAAAAACTCAAGAAAATCTCTTTTACACTCTTATAAAATCTTCCCTTTTGATTGGAATTATTAGCTCACTATTTTTGTGGAGAAAAACCTCTGGAATGAATATGAGAAAACAGGCTCTAAGGTCTCCAAAAATCTTAGCTCAAAACAATGACAAAATCCCATTTTATAGAGGCCAGAAAAATCTGACCGTTGAGCTCTGTCAGAGCTTCCGGTCGACCGGTCCGGTCGACCGGCAACGGTCAAAAATCCGACCGTTGCAGCCTCCGGTCGACCGGCCCGGTCGACCGCGCAACTGGAGAAGAGAGTAAACTCTCTGTCGGTCGACCGGCCCGGTCGACCGAGATTTCCTGAGAGCAAAGCTCTCTGAAGCGGTCGACCGGCCCGGTCGGCCGATCCTCCAGTGCACACTGGCGTGCACGTCTGTGCATGTCCGGTCGACCGACCCGGTCGACCGGCCACTGTCAGTTCTGAAAAATCAGAACTGCCAGAACCAGAAAAATGGGATTAAAGATTGGTCTTTTAGCTTAATAAAAATCCCAGAAATTCACAGTAAATCCAGAAAAATAGTTTCAATCAAAATAAAAACTGTTTTTCTAAAAATATATTTTTCTAAAACTTGTTTTTCCATAACTTCACAAAATACAAAAACAAGATATTTTGAACTTATAAAGCAAAGTGTGTATGGATATGATCCACCACACAATCAAGATGAAATATCTAGTTTTTGACATAAAGCACTAAACTTGTTTTGGTTCAAGGATATGTATATAAGAAATTACCAAAACCCAAAGTAGACATTTTGTCATAAGGAAAATCTCATCAAATACAAAAACAAGATATACTTTTAAAGCATAGTGTGTATGGATATGATCCACTACACAAATAAGATGAAATATTTAGTTTTTGACAAAAGCACTAAACATGGTTTTGGATATAAGATATGTATACATGAATACCAAAAACCAAATTGTATTTTATCACAAATAAAAATCTTTTCTTAACTAGGAAAATCTTTTATGAAAATCATTCTATCAAGAGTTCTATCAAGAGTGTGTGTGTGATATAGACTTGAGCAATCCACCAACTATCTATCCTTTACATTTTTTTCTAAAACAAAAACAAAATCTTATACCTAGACACAAGTCTTCATCTTCTTGAAGTCTTCACTTGAAGGCTTCTCATCTTCTTGACTTGGTCCAAGCTTGATCCAAAGCTCCTTGGATCACCCCGTGCTAGCTCCAAATCTTGACATTTAATCCTTTGTTGAGCTTTGCACCTACTAAGATCTTGATAAAGAATCTGTCACTAATTAAACAAGATCATTAGTAAATATAACTACATGAGTTGATCATCATCAAAACTAGAGTGATAGGCCTTTGGGCCAACAATCTCCCCCTTTTTGATGATGACAAAACTCATGAAGTTATATATGCATGGATTAAAGTAAAGCTTCAAAGAAGCTCCCCCTTAACTCATGCATATCAAATAAGCAATAGATAAGGCAATGAGGCACGTGAATATGTATGCAAGTATGGAGATAAAACATGCAACAAGTATAAATCAAAATCTTTTTCTCCTATTTGCAATACAAATATATATATGCATAAATACAAATCTTATACAACCTTAAGTAAGGAAGACAAATACTTCTCCCCCTTAAGTAAGGAAATCATGCATATATCACAAATACATCACAAATACTTCTCCCCCTTTTTGTCAATCATCAACAAAGGGTTCAAAGTAAAAGCAAATCAAAACAAATTTTTCTCCCCCTTTTTGTCAAAAACAAAAGAATCAAGAAGGGGTAAATACAAATCAACCAATAAAGATTTATATGCGATATACATTCATGAAGAGGAAGACGTTAAGTTAGCTTCCCTACAATGTGCATTGCATGAAAGAGGGATGTGAAGCCCTAATTCACACAACACAACTATGTAATGCATAGAAGGAGATGTGAAGCTCCCCTACACACGTATATCATATAAAGAAGAGATGTTAAGCTCCTCAATTTATAATATACTCAACATGAATCTATATGTAAGAGAGATGTTAAGCTCTCCTTGCATATAGGAAATACAAAACAAAACATTTTAATTTTTTTTTTTATCAAAACAAAATTTTGAACTTTTCCCAATAAAACAAATTTTGAACCAATCATAATTTGTAATTTTGATACCAATAGAAAATAACACTTGAAGATGTGTGATATCAAGTTATCATTGCAAAATCTTTTAATGTTTCAAACATATTGATATCAAATGAAAGATCTAAAATAAAATCTTTTTATTTTTCATAAGCTTATGCATAGTTAATATAAGGTGTTAACTTAACTTAGCATAAACTTTTTGTGCTTTTAAGAATGTAAATCAATTGTAAAGCAAGCACATGAAAATCATATATATGTATGTGAATAGATAAGACCATTTTGAAAATTAGGGCATACATATATAGGAACCAAAATGTGAGTAATATACCAATTGTAAAATTAACATTGTAAGTCATGTATATACTCATAACCAAAAATTGGTAGGTTTTAAAAATAGTTATGTCTAAGCACTACCAAATTTGAAGAATAAATAACTAGTTATAAATAATTTTTGAAAAACTAGTTAAAGATCCTTCACAAGCATGAAATCATATGTTATTCATGAATTATACTAAATACATACAAGTTTAAGCACTCATAGTCCATAAAGCTCAAAAATTATCTTTTATCATAAAAGATGAGTGTTCAAAGGTTATGTAAATGGTATTTTCATGAAAATAGAAAGTGAAGCATGAATCTCATGAAAATCTTATTTTTCATCTTAAAACAAATCATATATTTTTCATAAATACACAAAGATTTAATCACTCATGGTCTATAAAGCTCAAAATATTTTGTATCATAAAGATGAGTGTTCAAAGGATCATGTAAATAGTATTTTTATGAAAGTAGTCATTCAAGCTCAAAAAGATCATAAATCACATTTATTTTACACATGTTTTAATCTTTAATACAAATCAAAAACATGAAAAATCATCAATTTTTTTATTATTTATTTAAAATACTAATCTTCATGGTATATGTATGATTTATCCAATTCTAACAATATGCATACATATCCCAAATATGAAAAGAGTCCAATATATATTACATGAAGGCAAATGACTCAAGGGTATACATGTATATTTATTAGATTTGAATTAAACACACATATACATGAAGTAAGATCAAAGATAGGCATAACAGGTATAAATGACGGAATCATCAAAACTAGCCTATACACATGCATATAGTGAATACAAATGAGCATGAAGTTCAAATATATATAAGTCAATTGTAGTTCACTATTCATATATGTATAAATACAAGTTTTGACACATTCTACATTTAAGCATGTAAATGCCACAAGAAGCACATAAAATCTTAAAACATGAACATGCTATGAATGATATTATGAAAATAAAAAGCATGTACATAAATAAAATAGAAGTTTAGAAATTGTTACCAACTCCAAAACTCCAAGCATGGTGGTTGACCCACCAAAATTTCTTGATAGCGGTGCTCCAAGTATGTGTCATTTTAGTTCAAATGCACCCGCTACCAAGGCACCAAATCTCTCACGTTTTGTGAGAGCCCTCACCTACATCAAAATCAAAGGGTGGGGGTTTTGGTACCCATATTTTCTTGGGTCCTATGGGGTTAGTCTTGTAAGGAACCCAAGCATTTTTATTTTTATCAAAAATAAGAACATTTAACCTTTCATAACAAAATTTTCTTAGATGGCCTTTGCGGCCACAATGTGTACATGTGTACACCTTAGCATACTTATGAGTGGGAGTGTGAGCATGATGTGCATCATAAGCATGGTCATGATGATGATGTGCATGAGTATGAGGAACTTGTTTCTTTTGAAACAAGGATTCCAATCTAGTATGATTGAATGCACATGAGCTCAAATTATCAATTTTATTTTTCAAATTTTTAATCTCATTAGTTGTGGCATGTAAAGCATGGTGAGATAAAGAATCATTTTTCTTTTTCTTTGAAAAACATTATCCTTTTCTTTTTCAACAAATTTTCTTTTTAAAGATTTATTTTCTTGAAAAACGATTTCCTTTTGTTTTTCCACCAAATCAATCTTATCCTTCAAAATAGTGTTCCCTTCACATAAATCATTTAATTTTGAAAATAAGGAAACATTCTCATTTTTCAAAACTTTATTTTCTTTTTCTAAACATGCAAGTTTATTTCTAAAAGAATCATTTTCTACATGCATGCAATCAATGTTCTTTTTCAAATTCTTGTTATCTTTTTCCAAGCATGCAATGTTATCTCTAAAAGAGTCATGTTCTACATGCATGCAAGCAATATCCTTTTTCAAATTTTTATTTTCCTTTTTAATTATGTCATATCTCTCAAGCAATAATTGACAAAATGAATTTAGCTCATCATATGACATAGTAGTATCCTCATCCTCGGATTCGGAAGTTACCTCAAGGGGGTTATCCCCTTGGACCATGTAGCACTTGTTGGAGGTGTCGCTCCAACATCCGAATCGCTCCCGGCATAATATAGATCCTTTTCGCCAAGGGAGGTGATGATGTTCCAAGCTACAAAAGCCGATTCAATGTTAGAAACCCTAGATAAATAATCATCATTTAGGGTACATTTAAGAGCATGAAGGGCTTTTGCATTAGCCTCAATGTACTTGCTATTTGAACAATAATCATTATTAGTAGTAGCAAGATAAGCATGAATTCCTAAGGCCTTGAGGTACAATGACATCTTAACCTTCCAAGTTTGGATGTTAAGAATATCAAAGGTGGGTGGTGACATGAAGTCCATGGTGAGGTGTGTGTGTACAAAAATATTGTGATTAGCCTAAAAGGAGGATCTTTAACTCTTAGGTTGTTAGACCCAATATCAAGAGCACTAGCTCTGATACTAATTGTAAGTTCACCTAGAGGGGGGGTGAATAGGTGATGGCTAATCTAATGGTCACTTATGAACAAATAATGCGGAATTAAAACTAAGTTGACCAAATTAAACTTCTTTAAGTTGAACACTTATGTATAACTCAAGAGTGTTGCCGAATTCCCCTTGCGAGGCTCTGGACAAGCTCCTCTAGATTCCCCTTGAATGGGTTGAGGTGCCGCGTTGGCTCTCTTGGTTGAATACTAGTGTTAACAAGCAATCCCACGCAAGTATATAACAATATAAGCACAAGGGTATATCAAGCATGTAAAGTAAAGACAATGTAAGTAATGCAAGATATAAAAGAGACTAAGTGAGAAAGAGAGCAAGAGTGAGCAATCGCAAACACAAGGGTATGTTTCGAGGTTCGAGCACACTTGCTCTACATCCTCGCCTTCGACACACGAAGGATTTCCACTATGCACGATCCAACCGGATCTCTCCTTGGTGCCACAACACCTACAAGCCCTCGGACTCCCAAGTCCCTTACACACCACAAGCCCACCGGCTCGTCGAGGCCGCACCTCAAGCTACAAGTCCTCACTAGGATCCAACAACACCAAGTCCTCACTAGGACCCGAAACAAACCGCGAACACAACCGTCCGCCTTCTCAAAGAACAAAGATGAACTTTGGTGATCACAACTCTTGATCACCTAAAATCCTCTCACAATAACACTCCTATAGAATGAATAGCTCAATGGATGCTCAAGTGTTTGTGTGAGAAAGCAAGGAAAGAATCTTTGGTGAAAAACTCAAGAAAATCTCTTTTACACTCTTATAAAATCTTCCCTTTTGATTGGAATTATTAGCTCACTATTTTTGTGGAGAAAAACCTCTGGAATGAATATGAGAAAACAGGCTCTAAGGTCTCCAAAAATCTTAGCTCAAAACAATGACAAAATCCCATTTTATAGAGGCCAGAAAAATCTGACCGTTGAGCTCTGTCAGAGCTTCCGGTCGACCGGTCCGGTCGACCGGCAACGGTCAAAAATCCGACCGTTGCAGCCTCCGGTCGACCGGCCCGGTCGACCGCGCAACTGGAGAAGAGAGTAAACTCTCTGTCGGTCGACCGGCCCGGTCGACCGAGATTTCCTGAGAGCAAAGCTCTCTGAAGCGGTCGACCGGCCCGGTCGGCCGATCCTCCAGTGCACACTGGCGTGCACGTCTGTGCATGTCCGGTCGACCGACCCGGTCGACCGGCCACTGTCAGTTCTGAAAAATCAGAACTGCCAGAACCAGAAAAATGGGATTAAAGATTGGTCTTTTAGCTTAATAAAAATCCCAGAAATTCACAGTAAATCCAGAAAAATAGTTTCAATCAAAATAAAAACTGTTTTTCTAAAAATATATTTTTCTAAAACTTGTTTTTCCATAACTTCACAAAATACAAAAACAAGATATTTTGAACTTATAAAGCAAAGTGTGTATGGATATGATCCACCACACAATCAAGATGAAATATCTAGTTTTTGACATAAAGCACTAAACTTGTTTTGGTTCAAGGATATGTATATAAGAAATTACCAAAACCCAAAGTAGACATTTTGTCATAAGGAAAATCTCATCAAATACAAAAACAAGATATACTTTTAAAGCATAGTGTGTATGGATATGATCCACTACACAAATAAGATGAAATATTTAGTTTTTGACAAAAGCACTAAACATGGTTTTGGATATAAGATATGTATACATGAATACCAAAAACCAAATTGTATTTTATCACAAATAAAAATCTTTTCTTAACTAGGAAAATCTTTTATGAAAATCATTCTATCAAGAGTTCTATCAAGAGTGTGTGTGTGATATAGACTTGAGCAATCCACCAACTATCTATCCTTTACATTTTTTTCTAAAACAAAAACAAAATCTTATACCTAGACACAAGTCTTCATCTTCTTGAAGTCTTCACTTGAAGGCTTCTCATCTTCTTGACTTGGTCCAAGCTTGATCCAAAGCTCCTTGGATCACCCCGTGCTAGCTCCAAATCTTGACATTTAATCCTTTGTTGAGCTTTGCACCTACTAAGATCTTGATAAAGAATCTGTCACTAATTAAACAAGATCATTAGTAAATATAACTACATGAGTTGATCATCATCAAAACTAGAGTGATAGGCCTTTGGGCCAACAATCTCCCCCTTTTTGATGATGACAAAACTCATGAAGTTATATATGCATGGATTAAAGTAAAGCTTCAAAGAAGCTCCCCCTTAACTCATGCATATCAAATAAGCAATAGATAAGGCAATGAGGCACGTGAATATGTATGCAAGTATGGAGATAAAACATGCAACAAGTATAAATCAAAATCTTTTTCTCCTATTTGCAATACAAATATATATATGCATAAATACAAATCTTATACAACCTTAAGTAAGGAAGACAAATACTTCTCCCCCTTAAGTAAGGAAATCATGCATATATCACAAATACATCACAAATACTTCTCCCCCTTTTTGTCAATCATCAACAAAGGGTTCAAAGTAAAAGCAAATCAAAACAAATTTTTCTCCCCCTTTTTGTCAAAAACAAAAGAATCAAGAAGGGGTAAATACAAATCAACCAATAAAGATTTATATGCGATATACATTCATGAAGAGGAAGACGTTAAGTTAGCTTCCCTACAATGTGCATTGCATGAAAGAGGGATGTGAAGCCCTAATTCACACAACACAACTATGTAATGCATAGAAGGAGATGTGAAGCTCCCCCTACACACGTATATCATATAAAGAAGAGATGTTAAGCTCCTCAATTTATAATATACTCAACATGAATCTATATGTAAGAGAGATGTTAAGCTCTCCTTGCATATAGGAAATACAAAACAAAACATTTTAATTTTTTTTTTTTATCAAAACAAAATTTTGAACTTTTCCCAATAAAACAAATTTTGAACCAATCATAATTTGTAATTTTGATACCAATAGAAAATAACACTTGAAGATGTGTGATATCAAGTTATCATTGCAAAATCTTTTAATGTTTCAAACATATTGATATCAAATGAAAGATCTAAAATAAAATCTTTTTATTTTTCATAAGCTTATGCATAGTTAATATAAGGTGTTAACTTAACTTAGCATAAACTTTTTGTGCTTTTAAGAATGTAAATCAATTGTAAAGCAAGCACATGAAAATCATATATATGTATGTGAATAGATAAGACCATTTTGAAAATTAGGGCATACATATATAGGAACCAAAATGTGAGTAATATACCAATTGTAAAATTAACATTGTAAGTCATGTATATACTCATAACCAAAAATTGGTAGGTTTTAAAAATAGTTATGTCTAAGCACTACAAATTTGAAGAATAAATAACTAGTTATAAATAATTTTTGAAAAACTAGTTAAAGATCCTTCACAAGCATGAAATCATATGTTATTCATGAATTATACTAAATACATACAAGTTTAAGCACTCATAGTCCATAAAGCTCAAAAATTATCTTTTATCATAAAAGATGAGTGTTCAAAGGTTATGTAAATGGTATTTTCATGAAAATAGAAAGTGAAGCATGAATCTCATGAAAATCTTATTTTTCATCTTAAAACAAATCATATATTTTTCATAAATACACAAAGATTTAATCACTCATGGTCTATAAAGCTCAAAATATTTGTATCATAAAGATGAGTGTTCAAAGGATCATGTAAATAGTATTTTTATGAAAGTAGTCATTCAAGCTCAAAAAGATCATAAATCACATTTTGTTTTACACATGTTTTAATCTTTAATACAAATCAAAAACATGAAAAATCATCAATTTTTTTATTATTTATTTAAAATACTAATCTTCATGGTATATGTATGATTTATCCAATTCTAACAATATGCATACATATCCAAATATGAAAAGAGTCCAATATATATTACATGAAGGCAAATGACTCAAGGGTATACATGTATATTTATTAGATTTGAATTAAACACACATATACATGAAGTAAGATCAAAGATAGGCATAACAGGTATAAATGACGGAATCATCAAAACTAGCCTATACACATGCATATAGTGAATACAAATGAGCATGAAGTTCAAATATATATAAGTCAATTGTAGTTCACTATTCATATATGTATAAATACAAGTTTTGACACATTCTACATTTAAGCATGTAAATGCCACAAGAAGCACATAAAATCTTAAAACATGAACATGCTATGAATGATATTATGAAAATAAAAAGCATGTACATAAATAAAATAGAAGTTTAGAAATTGTTACCAACTCCAAAACTCCAAGCATGGTGGTTGACCCACCAAAATTTCTTGATAGCGGTGCTCCAAGTATGTGTCATTTTAGTTCAAATGCACCGCTACCAAGGCACCAAATCTCTCACGTTTTGTGAGAGCCCTCACCTACATCAAATCAAAGGGTGGGGGTTTTGGTACCCATATTTTCTTGGGTCCTATGGGGTTAGTCTTGTAAGGAACCCAAGCATTTTTATTTTTATCAAAAATAAGAACATTTAACCTTTCATAACAAAATTTTCTTAGATGGCCTTTGCGGCCACAATGTGTACATGTGTACACCTTAGCATACTTATGAGTGGGAGTGTGAGCATGATGTGCATCATAAGCATGGTCATGATGATGATGTGCATGAGTATGAGGAACTTGTTTCTTTTGAAACAAGGATTCCAATCTAGTATGATTGAATGCACATGAGCTCAAATTATCAATTTTATTTTTCAAATTTTTAATCTCATTAGTTGTGGCATGTAAAGCATGGTGAGATAAGAATCATTTTTCTTTTTCTTTTGAAAAACATTATCCTTTTCTTTTTCAACAAATTTTCTTTTTAAAGATTTATTTTCTTGAAAAAACGATTTCCTTTTGTTTTTCACCAAATCAATCTTATCCTTCAAAATAGTGTTCCCTTCACATAAATCATTTAATTTTGAAAATAAGGAAACATTCTCATTTTTCAAAACTTTATTTTCTTTTTCTAAACATGCAAGTTTATTTCTAAAAGAATCATTTTCTACATGCATGCAATCAATGTTCTTTTTCAAATTCTTGTTATCTTTTTCCAAGCATGCAATGTTATCTCTAAAAGAGTCATGTTCTACATGCATGCAAGCAATATCCTTTTTCAAATTTTTATTTTCCTTTTTAATTATGTCATATCTCTCAAGCAATAATTGGCAAAATGAATTTAGCTCATCATATGACATAGTAGTATCCTCATCCTCGGATTCGGAAGTTACCTCAAGGGGGTTATCCCCTTGGACCATGTAGCACTTGTTGGAGGTGTCGCTCCAACATCCGAATCGCTCCCGGCATAATATAGATCCTTTTCGCCAAGGGAGGTGATGATGTTCCAAGCTACAAAAGCCGATTCAATGTTAGAAACCCTAGATAAATAATCATCATTTAGGGTACATTTAAGAGCATGAAGGGCTTTTGCATTAGCCTCAATGTACTTGCTATTTGAACAATAATCATTATTAGTAGTAGCAAGATAAGCATGAATTCCTAAGGCCTTGAGGTACAATGACATCTTAACCTTCCAAGTTTGGATGTTAAGAATATCAAAGGTGGGTGGTGACATGAAGTCCATGGTGAGGTGTGTGTGTACAAAAATATTGTGATTAGCCTAAAAGGAGGATCTTTAACTCTTAGGTTGTTAGACCCAATATCAAGAGCACTAGCTCTGATACTAATTGTAAGTTCACCTAGAGGGGGGTGAATAGGTGATGGCTAATCTAATGGTCACTTATGAACAAATAATGCGGAATTAAAACTAAGTTGACCAAATTAAACTTCTTTAAGTTGAACACTTATGTATAACTCAAGAGTGTTGCCGAATTCCCCTTGCGAGGCTCTGGACAAGCTCCTCTAGATTCCCCTTGAATGGGTTGAGGTGCCGCGTTGGCTCTCTTGGTTGAATACTAGTGTTAACAAGCAATCCCACGCAAGTATATAACAATATAAGCACAAGGGTATATCAAGCATGTAAAGTAAAGACAATGTAAGTAATGCAAGATATAAAAGAGACTAAGTGAGAAAGAGAGCAAGAGTGAGCAATCGCAAACACAAGGGTATGTTTCGAGGTTCGAGCACACTTGCTCTACATCCTCGCCTTCGACACACGAAGGATTTCCACTATGCACGATCCAACCGGATCTCTCCTTGGTGCCGCAACACCTACAAGCCCTCGACTCCCAAGTCCCTTACACACCACAAGCCCACCGGCTCGTCGAGGCCGCACCTCAAGCTACAAGTCCTCACTAGGATCCAACAACACCAAGTCCTCACTAGGACCCGAAACAAACCGCGAACACAACCGTCCGCCTTCTCAAAGAACAAAGATGAACTTTGTGATCACAACTCTTGATCACCTAAAATCCTCTCACAATAACACTCCTATAGAATGAATAGCTCAATGGTGCTCAAGTGTTTGTGTGAGAAAGCAAGGAAAGAATCTTTGGTGAAAAAACTCAAGAAAATCTCTTTTACACTCTTATAAAATCTTCCCTTTGATTGGAATTATTAGCTCACTATTTTTGTGGAGAAAAACCTCTGGAATGAATATGAGAAAACAGGCTCTAAGGTCTCCAAAAATCTTAGCTCAAAACAATGACAAAACCCCCTTTTATAGAGGCCAGAAAAATCTGACCGTTGGGCTCTGTCAGAGCTTCCGGTCGACCGGTCCGGTCGACCGGCAACGGTCAAAAATCCGACCGTTGCAGCCTCCGGTCGACCGGCCCGGTCGACCGCGCAACTGGAGAAGAGAGTAAACTCTCTGTCGGTCGACCGGCCCGGTCGACGAGATTTCCTGAGAGCAAAGCTCTCTGAAGCGGTCGACCGGCCCGGTCGGCCGATCCTCCAGTGCACACTGGCGTGCACGTCTGTGCATGTCCGGTCGACCGACCCGGTCGACCGGCCACTGTCAGTTCTGAAAAATCAGAACTGCCAGAACCAGAAAAATGGGATTAAAGATTGGTCTTTTAGCTTAATAAAAATCCCAGAAATTCACAGTAAATCCAGAAAAATAGTTTCAATCAAAATAAAAACTGTTTTTCTAAAAATATATTTTCTAAAACTTGTTTTTCCATAACTTCACAAAATACAAAAACAAGATTTTGAACTTATAAAGCAAAGTGTGTATGGATATGATCCACCACACAATCAAGATGAAATATCTAGTTTTTGACATAAAGCACTAAACTTGTTTTGGTTAAAGGATATGTAATAAGAAATTACCAAAACCCAAAGTAGACATTTTGTCATAAGGAAATCTCATCAAATACAAAAACAAGATATACTTTAAAGCATAGTGTGTATGGATATGATCCACTACACAAATAAGATGAAATATTTAGTTTGACAAAAGCACTAAACATGGTTTTGGATATAAGATATGGATACATGAATACCAAAAACCAAATTGTATTTTATCACAAATAAAAATCTTTCTCTTAACTAGGAAAATCTTTTATGAAAATCATTCTATCAAGAGTTCTATCAAGAGTGTGTGTGTGATATAGACTTGAGCAATCCACCAACTATCTATCCTTTACATTTTTTTCTAAAACAAAAACAAAATCTTATACCTAGACACAAGTCTTCATCTTCTTGAAGTCTTCACTTGAAGGCTTCTCATCTTCTTGACTTGGTCCAAGCTTGATCCAAAGCTCCTTGGATCACCCCGTGCTAGCTCCAAATCTTGACATTTAATCCTTTGTTGAGCTTTGCACCTACTAAGATCTTGATAAAGAATCTGTCACTAATTAAACAAGATCATTAGCAAATATAACTACATGAGTTGATCATCATCAAAACTAGAGTGATAGGCCTTTGGGCCAACAATCTCCCCCTTTTTGATGATGACAAAACTCATGAAGTTATATATGCATGGATTAAAGTAAAGCTTCAAAGAAGCTCCCCCTTAACTCATGCATATCAAATAAGCAATAGATAAGGCAATGAGGCACGTGAATATGTATGCAAGTATGGAGATAAAACATGCAACAAGCATAAATCAAAATCTTTTTCTCCTATTTGCAATACAATATATATATGCATAAATACAAATCTTATACAACCTTAAGTAAGGAAGACAAATACTTCTCCCCCTTAAGTAAGGAAATCATGCATATATCACAAATACATCACAAATACTTCTCCCCCTTTTTGTCAATCATCAACAAAGGGTTCAAAGTAAAAGCAAATCAAAACAAATTTTCTCTCCCCTTTTTGTCAAAAACAAAAGAATCAAGAAGGGGTAAATACAAATCAACCAATAAAGATTTATATGCGATATACATTCATGAAGAGGAAGACGTTAAGTTAGCTTCCCTACAATGTGCATTGCATGAAAGAGGGATGTGAAGCCCTAATTCACAACAACACAACTATGTAATGCATAGAAGGAGATGTGAAGCTCCCCTACACACGTATATCATATAAAGAAGAGATGTTAAGCTCCTCAATTTATAATATACTCAACATGAATCTATATGTAAGAGAGATGTTAAGCTCTCCTTCATATAGGAAATACAAAACAAAACATTTTAATTTTTTTTTTTTTATCAAAACAAAATTTTGAACTTTCCCCAATAAAACAAATTTTGAACCAATCATAATTTGTAATTTTGATACCAATAGAAAATAGCACTTGAAGATGTGTGATATCAAGTTATCATTGCAAATCTTTTAATGTTCAAACATATTGATATCAAATGAAAGATCTAAAATAAAATCTTTTTATTTTTCATAAGCTTATGCATAGTTAATATAAGGTGTTAACTTAACTTAGCATAAACTTTTTGTGCTTTTAAGAATGTAAATCAATTGTAAAGCAAGCACATGAAAATCATATATATGTATGTGAATAGATAAGACCATTTTGAAAATTAGGGCATACATATATAGGAACCAAAAGTGAGTAATATACCAATTGTAAAATTAACATTGTAAGTCATGTATATACTCATAACCAAAAATTGGTAGGTTTTAAAAATAGTTATGTCTAAGCACTAACAAATTTGAAGAATAAATAACTAGTTATAAATAATTTTTGAAAACTAGTTAAAGATCCTTCACAAGCATGAAATCATATGTTATTCATGAATTATACTAAATACATACAAGTTTAAGCACTCATAGTCCATAAAGCTCAATTATCTTTTATCATAAAAGATGAGTGTTCAAAGGTTATGTAAATGGTATTTTCATGAAAATAGAAAGTGAAGCATGAATCTCATGAAAATCTTATTTTTCATCTTAAAACAAATCATATATTTTTCATAAATACACAAAGATTTAATCACTCATGGTCTATAAAGCTCAAAATATTTGTATCATACATAAAGATGAGTGTTCAAAGGATCATGTAAATAGTATTTTATGAAAGTAGTCATTCAAGCTCAAAAAGATCATAAATCACATTTTGTTTTACACATGTTTTAATCTTTAATACAATCAAAAACATGAAAAATCATCAATTTTTTTATTATTTATTTAAAATACTAATCTCATGGTATATGTATGATTTATCCAATTCTAACAATATGCATACATATCCCAAATATGAAAAGAGTCCAATATATATTACATGAAGGCAAATGACTCAAGGGTATACATGTATATTTATTAGATTTGAATTAAACACACATATACATGAAGTAAGATCAAGATAGGCATAACAGGTATAAATGACGGAATCATCAAAACTAGCCTATACACATGCATATAGTGAATACAATGAGCATGAAGTTCAAATATAATAAGTCAATTGTAGTTCACTATTCATTATGTATAAATACAAGTTTTGACACATTCTACATTTAAGCATGTAAATGCCACAAGAAGCACATAAAATCTTAAAACATGAACATGCTATGAATGATATTATGAAAATAAAAAGCATGTACATAAATAAAATAGAAGTTTAGAAATTGTTACCAACTCCAAACTCCAAGCATGGTGGTTGACCACCAAAATTTCTTGATAGCGGTGCTCCAAGTATGTGTCATTTTAGTTCAAATGCACCCGCTACCAAGGCACCAAATCTCTCACGTTTTGTGAGAGCCCTCACCTACATCAAAATCAAAGGGTGGGGGTTTTGTACCCATATTTTCTTGGGTCCTATGGGGTTAGTCTTGTAAGGAACCCAAGCATTTTTATTTTTATCAAAAATAAGAACATTTAACCTTTCATAACAAAATTTTTCTTAGATGGCCTTTGCGGCCACAATGTGTACATGTGTACACCTTAGCATACTTATGAGTGGGAGTGTGAGCATGATGTGCATCATAAGCATGGTCATGATGATGATGTGCATGAGTATGAGGAACTTGTTTCTTTTGAAACAAGGATTCCAATCTAGTATGATTGAATGCACATGAGCTCAAATTATCAATTTTATTTTTCAAATTTTTAATCTCATTAGTTGTGGCATGTAAAGCATGGTGAGATAAAGAATCATTTTTTCTTTTTCTTTTGAAAAACATTATCCTTTTCTTTTTCAACAAATTTCTTTTTAAAGATTTATTTTCTTGAAAAACGATTTCTTTTGTTTTTTCACCAAATCAATCTTATCCTTCAAAATAGTGTTCCCTTCACATAAATCATTTAATTTTGAAAATAAGGAAACATTCTCATTTTTCAAAACTTTATTTTCTTTTTCTAACATGCAAGTTTATTTCTAAAAGAATCATTTTCTACATGCATGCAATCAATGTTCTTTTTCAAATTCTTGTTATCTTTTTTCAAGCATGCAATGTTTATCTCTAAAAGAGTCATGTTCTACATGCATGCAAGCAATATCCTTTTTCAAATTTTTATTTTCCTTTTAATTATGTCATATCTCTCAAGCAATAATTGGCAAAATGAATTTAGCTCATCATATGACATAGTAGTATCCTCATCCTCGGATTCGGAAGTTACCTCAAGGGGGTTATCCCCTTGGACCATGTAGCACTTGTTGGAGGTGTCGCTTCCAACATCCGAATCGCTCCCGGCATAATATAGATCCTTTTCGCCAAGGGAGGTGATGATGTTCCAAGCTACAAAAGCCGATTCAATGTTAGAAACCCTAGATAAATAATCATCATTTAGGGTACATTTAAGAGCATGAAGGGCTTTTGCATTAGCCTCAATGTACTTGCTATTTGAACAATAATCATTATTAGTTAGTAGCAAGATAAGCATGAATTCCTAAGGCCTTGAGGTACAATGACATCTTAACCTTCCAAGTTTGGATGTTAAGAATATCAAAGGTGGGTGGTGACATGAAGTCCATGGTGAGGTGTGGTGTGTACAAAAATATTGTGATTAGCCTAAAAGGAGGATCTTTAACTCTTAGGTTGTTTAGACCCATATCAAGAGCACTAGCTCTGATACCAATTGTAAGTTCACCTAGAGGGGGGTGAATAGGTGATGGCTAATCTAATGGTCACTTATGAACAAATAATGCGGAATTAAAACTAAGTTGACCAAATTAAACTTCTTTAAGTTGAACACTTATGTATAACTCAAGAGTGTTGCCGAATTCCCCTTGCGAGGCTCTGGACAAGCTCCTCTAGATTCCCCTTGAATGGGTTGAGGTGCCGCGTTGGCTCTCTTGTTGAATACTAGTGTTAACAAGCAATCCCACGCAAGTATATAACAATATAAGCACAAGGGTATATCAAGCATGTAAAGTAAAGACAATGTAAGTAATGCAAGATATAAAAGAGACTAAGTGAGAAAGAGAGCAAGAGTGAGCAATCGCAAACACAAGGGTATGTTTCGAGTTCGAGCACACTTGCTCTACATCCCCGCCTTCGACACACGAAGGATTTCCACTATGCACGATCCAACCGGATCTCTCCTTGGTGCCGCAACACCTACAAGCCCTCGGACTCCCAAGTCTTACACACCACAAGCCACCGGCTCGTCGAGGCCGCACCTCAAGCTACAAGTCCTCACTAGGATCCAACAACACCAAGTCCTCACTAGGACCCGAAACAAACCGCGAACCACAACCGTCCGCCTTCTCAAAGAACAAAGATGAACTTTGGTGATCACAACTCTTGATCACCTAAAATCCCTCACAATAACACCTCCTATAGAATGAATAGCTCAATGGATGCTCAAGTGTTTGTGTGAGAAAGTAAGGAAAGAATCTTTGGTGAAAAACTCAAGAAAATCTCTTTTACACTCTTATAAAATCTTCCCTTTGATTGGAAGTATTAGCTCACTATTTTTGTGGAGAAAAACCTCTGGAATGAAAATGAGAAAACAGGCTCTAAGGTCTCCAAAAATCTTAGCTCAAAACAATGACAAAACCCCCTTTATATAAGGCCAGAAATCTACCGTTGGGCTCTGTCAGAGCTTCCGGTCGACCGGTCCGTCGACCGGCAACGGTCAAAATCCGACCATTGCAGCCTCTGGTCGACCGACCCGGTCGACCGAGCAACTGGAGAAGAGAGTAAACTCTCTGTCGGTCGACCGGCCCGGTCGACCGAAATTTCCTGAGAGCAAAGCTCTCTGAAGCGGTCGACCGGCTCGGTCGACCGTTCTCCAGTGCACACAGGCGTGCACGTCTGTGCACGTCCGGTCGACCGACCCGGTCGACCGGCCACTGTCAGTTCTGAAAAATCAGAACTGCCAGAACCTGAAAATTTTGGGATTAAAGATTGGTCTTTTTGGCTTAATAAAAAATCCCATAAATACTTAGAAATTCTACAAAAATAGTTTTATGATATAGAAACATGCTTGCACAAAATCAAGGCATGTTATTAAAGATTTGACTATTTTTGCAACTTGAAAATATTGGCTCATAATAAAAACTGTTTTTCTAAATCAACATGTTTTTTCCAAATTTTCATCAAATACAAAAACAAGATATACTTTAAGGCATAGTGTGTATGGATATGATCCACTACACAATCAAGATGAAATATCTAGTTTCTGACATTAAAGCTCTAATCATGATTTTGGTTTAAAGATATGAACTATGAAATACCAAAATCCAAGATAAATATTTTGTCACAAAGAAAAATCTTTTTCTAAATAAAAATTCTTTTCTAAACATAAAATTCTTTTATGAAAGCAATTCTATCAAGAGTGTGTGTGTGATATGACTTGAGCAATCCACCAATCTATTCTATCCTTTACATTTTTATCTAAAACAAATAAAAATCTTATACCTAGACACAAGTCTTCAACTTCTTGAAGTCTTCCCTTGAAGGCTTCTCATCTTCTTGACTTGGTCCAAATGCAATCCACCGAGCTCATCTCTAGATGTGTTCTTGATGCATAGGCTCGTGAATCAACCGTGCTAGCTTCCAACTTGTCTTTAAATCCTTTGTTGAAGCTCCACACCTACTAAGATCTTGATAAAGAATCTGTCACTAATTAAACACAAGATCATTAGTAATCATAACTTCATGAGTTGATCATCATCAAAACTAGGGTGATAGGCCTTTGGGCCAACAATCTCCCCCTTTTTGATGATGACAAAACTCATGAAGTTATATATGCATGGATTAAAGTAAAGCTTCAAAGAAGCTCCCCCTTAACTCATGCATACCAAATAAATAATAGATATGGCAATAAAAGCACATGACATGTATGCAATGTAGTAGATATGGCAATAAAAGCACATGACATGTATGCAATGTAGGAGATGCAATCATAACAAAAATCAAATCTTAAGTCAAATCTTTTGCTCCTAATTGCAAGACAACATATATATGCATAAATACAAATCTTATACTACCTTAAGTAAGAAGACAAATACTTCTCCCCCTTAAGTAAGGAAATCATGCATATATCACAAATACATCACAAATACTTCTCTCCCCCCTTTTTGTCAATCATCAACAAAGGGTTCAAAGTAAAAGCAAATCAAAACAAATTTTTCTCCCCCTTTTTGTCAAAAACAAAGAATCAAGAAGGGGTAAATACAAATCAACCAATAAAAATTTATATGCGATATACATTCATGAAGAGGAAGACGTTAAGTTAGCTTCCCTACAATGTGCATTGCATGAAAGAGGGATGTGAAGCCCTAATTCACACAACACAACTATGTAATGCATAGAAGGAGATGTGAAGCTCCCCCTACACACGTATATCATATAAAGAAGAGATGTTAAGCTCCTCAATTTATAATATACTCAACATGAATCTATATGTAAGAGAGATGTTAAGCTCTCCTTGCATATAGAAAATACAAAACAAAACATTTTAATTTTTTTTTTTTATTAAAACAAAATTTTGAACTTTTCCCAATAAAACAAATTTTGAACCAATCATAATTTGTAATTTTGATACCAATAGAAATAGCACTTGAAGATGTGTGATATCAAGTTATCATTGCAAAATCTTTAATGTTTCAAACATATTGATATCAAATGAAAGATCTAAAATAAAATCTTTTTATTTTTCATAAGCTTATGCATAGTTAATATAAGGTGTTAACTTAACTTAGCATAAACTTTTTGTGCTTTTAAGAATGTAAATCAATGTAAAGCAAGCACATGAAAATCATATATATGTATGTGAATAGATAAGACCATTTTGAAAATTAGGGCATACATATATAGGAACCAAAATGTGAGTAATATACCAATTGTAAAATTAACATTGTAAGTCATGTATATACTCATAACCAAAATTGGTAGGTTTTAAAAATAGTTATGTCTAAGCACTACCAAATTTGAAGAATAAATAACTAGTTATAAATAATTTTTGAAAAACTAGTTAAAGATCCTTCACAAGCATGAAATCATATGTTATTCATGAATTATACTAAATACATACAAGTTTAAGCACTCATAGTCCATAAAGCTCAAAAATTATCTTTTATCATAAAAGATGAGTGTTCAAAGGTTATGTAAATGGTATTTTCATGAAAATAGAAAGTGAAGCATGAATCTCATGAAAATCTTATTTTTCATCTTAAAACAAATCATATATTTTTCATAAAGTATTTTGTATTTAGCAATGCTTTATGAAAATAGTCATTCAAGCTCAAAAAGATCATAAATCACATTTTTTTTTACACATGTTTTAATCTTTAATATAAATCAAAAACATGAAAAATCATTTTTTTTATTATTTAAAATAATAATCTTCATGGTATATGTATGATTTATCCAATTCTAACAATATCCATACATATCCCAAATCTAAAAGAGTCCAATATATATTGCATGAAGGCAAATGACTCAAGGGTATACATGTATATTTATTAGATTTGAATTAAACACACATACATGAAGTAAGATCAAATATAGGCATAACAAGTATAAATGAACCGAATCATCAAAACTAGCCTATACACATGCATATAGTGGATACAAATGAGCATGAAGTTCAAATATATATGAGTCAATTGTAATTCACTATTCATATATGTATAAATGCAAGTTTTGACATATTCTACATTTAAGCATGTAAATGCCACATGAAGTACCAAAAAAATCTTAAAACATGAACATGCTATGAATGATATTATGAAAATAAAAAGCATGTACATAAATAAAATAGAAGTTTAGAAATTGTTACCAACTCCAAAACTCCAAGCATGGTGGTTGACCCACCAAAATTTCTTGATAGCGGTGCTCCAAGTATGTGTCATTTTAGTTCAATTGCACTCACCATCAAGGCACCAATCTCTCACGTTTTGAGAGATTCCTCACCTACATCAAATACACAAGGTGGGGATTTTGGTACCCATATTTTCTTGGGTCCTTTGATGTTAGTCTTGTTGTAAGGCACCCAAAAATTCTTATTCTTGGCAAAATTGAAATGACCTAATCTATCATAACAATATTTTCTTAAATGGCCTTTGCGGCCACAATGTGTACAAACGTACACCTTAGTATGCTTATGTGTAGGAGTGTGATCATGTTGTGCAACATAAGCATGAGCATGATGATGTGCATGAGAGGAAGGAGTTTGTTTCTTTGAAAACAAGGACTCCAATTTAGAATGATTGAATGCACAAGAGTTCAAGGTTGAACTCAAATTATTCATTTTATTTTTCAAATCTTTAATCTCATTAGTTGGCATGTAAAGCATGATGAGATATATGATCATTTTTCTTTTTCTTTTGTGAAACAAATTCTTTTTTCTTTTCAACAAATTTTCTTTTCAAAGTAATATTTTCTTGAAAAATAACTTCCTTTTGAGTTTCCACCAAAGCAATTTTATTTTTCAAAAAATATTCCCTTCACATAAATCATTTATTTAGACATAAGGGAAACATTCTCATTTTTCAAAATATTGTTTTCTTTTTCAATACATGCTATTTTAGTTTTAAAAGAAACATTCTCTCTTAGCATGCAATCAAAATTCTTTTTCAAATCATTATTCTCTTTTTCTAAGCATGCAATGTTAGATTTAAAAGAATCTTGTTCTATATGCATGCAATCAATTTTCTTTTTCAAATTTTTATTTTCTTTCTTAATCATGTCATATTTCTCAAGAATTGTTTGGCAAAATGAAGTGAGCTCATCATATGACATGTCCTCATCATCGATTCGGAGTTTACCTCAAGGGGGTTATCCCCTTGGACCATATAGCATACGTTGGAGATGTCACTTCCAACGTCCGAATCGCTCCCCGCATAGTATAGATCTTTCTCGCCAAGGGAGATGAGGGTGTTCCATACTACAAAAGCCGATTCAATGTTAGAAACCCTAGATAAATAGTCATTATTTAGGGTACATTTAAGAGCATGAAGGGCTTTTGCATTATCCTCAATGTACTTGCTATTTGAACAATAATCATTATTAGTAGTAGCAAGATAGACATGAATTCCTAATGCCTTGAGGTACAATGACATCTTAACCTTCCAAGTTTGGATGTTAAGAATATCAAAGGTGGGTGGTGACATGAAGTCCATGGTGAGGTGTGTGTGTACAAAAATATTGTGATTAGCCTAAAAGGAGGATCTTTAACTCTTAGGTTGTTAGACCCAATATCAAGAGCACTAGCTCTGATACCAATTGTAAGATCACCTAGAGGGGGGGGGTGAATAGGTGATCGCTAATCTAATGGTCACTTATGAACAAATAATGCGGAATTAAAACTAAGTTGACCAAATTAAACTTCTTTTAGTTGAACACTTATGTATAACTCAAGAGTGTTGCCGAATTCCCCTTGCGAGGCTCTGGACAAGCTCCTCTAGATTCCCCTTGAATGGGTTGAGGTGCCGCGTTGGCTCTCTTGGTTGAATACTAGTGTTAACAAGCAATCCCAGGCAAGTATATAACAATATAAGCACAAGGGTATATCAAGCATGTAAAGTAAAGACAATGTAAGTAATGCAAGATATAAAAGAGACTAAGTGAGAAAGAGAGAAGAGTGAGCAATCGCAAACACAAGGGTATGTTTCGAGGTTCGAGCACACTTGCTCTACATCCCCGCCTTCGACACACGAAGGATTTCCACTATGCACGATCCAACCGGATCTCTCCTTGGAGCCGCAACACCTACAAGCCCTCGGACTCCCAAGTCCCTTACACACCACAAGCCCACCGGCTCGTCGAGACCGCACCTCAAGCTACAAGTCCTCACTAGGACCCAACAACACCAAGTCCTCACTAGGACCCGAAACAAACCGCGAACACAACCGTCCGCCTTCTCAAAGAACAAAGATGAACTTTGGTGATCACAACTCTTGATCACCTAAAATCCTCTCACAATAACACTCCTATAGAATGAATAGCTCAATGGATGCTCAAGTTTGTGTGAGAAAGCAAGAAAGAATCTTTGGTGAAAAACTCAAGAAAATCTCTTTTACACTCTTATAAAATCTCCCTTTTGATTGGAAGTATTAGCTCACTATTTTTGTGGAGAAAAACCTCTGGAATGAATATGAGAAAACAGGCTCTAAGGTCTCCAAAAATCTTGGCTCAAAACAATGACAAAACCCCCTTTTATAGAGGCCAGAAAAATCTGACCGTTGGGCTCTATCAGAGCTTCCGGTCGACCGGTCCGGTCGACCGGCAACGGTCAAAATCCGACCGTTGCAGCCTCCGGTCGACCGACCCGGTCGACCGAGCAACTGGAGAAGAGAGTAAACTCTCTGTCGGTCGACCGGCCCGGTCGACCGAAATTTCCTGAGAGCAAAGCTCTCTGAAGCGGTCGACCGGCTCGGTCGACCGTTCTCCAATGCACACAGGCGTGCACGTCTGTGCACGTCTGGTCGACCGACCCGGTCGACCGGCCACTGTCAGTTCTGAAAAATCAGAACTGCCAGAACCTGAAAATTTTGGGATTAAAGATTGGTCTTTTTGGCTTAATAAAAAATCCCATAAATACTTAGAAATTCTACAAAAATAGTTTTATGATATAGAAACATGCTTGCACAAAATCAAGGCATGTTATTAAAGATTTGACTATTTTTGCAACTTGAAAATATTGGCTCATAATAAAAACTGTTTTTCTAAATCAACATGTTTTTCCAAATTTTCATTAAATACAAAAACAAGATATACTTTAAGGCATAGTGTGTATGGATATGATCCACTACACAATCAAGATGAAATATCTAGTTTTTGACATTAAAGCTCTAATCATGATTTTGGTTTAAAGATATGAACTATGAAATACCAAAATCCAAGATAAATATTTTGTCACAAAGAAAAATCTTTTTCTAAATAAAAATTCTTTTCTAAACATAAAATTCTTTTATGAAAGCAATTCTATCAAGAGTGTGTGTGTGATATGACTTGAGCAATCCACCAATCTATTCTATCCTTTACATTTTTATCTAAAACAAATAAAAATCTTATACCTAGACACAAGTCTTCAACTTCTTGAAGTCTCCCTTGAAGGCTTCTCATCTTCTTGACTTGGTCCAAATGCAATCCACCGAGCTCATCTCTAGATGTGTTCTTGATGCATAGGCTCGTGAATCAACCGGTGCTAGCTTCCAACTTGTCTTTAAATCCTTTGTTGAAGCTCCACACCTACTAAGATCTTGATAAAGAATCTGTCACTAATTAAACACAAGATCATTAGTAATCATAACTTCATGAGTT